>JAFBJR010000523.1:30653-50653 GCA_016785285.1 Brachirus orientalis
TCTTCATTCTTGTAACGTTCTCCATCTATCAGAACAGAAAAGAGCATTCGGCTTTGCCACAACTGTTTTCACTTGGAGCTTTTTGTTCTTTCTTAAACAGACAACGAGGAACCAGTAAGTCTCTGTTACAAGATTGTTTATGTCAAAATTATTGTCTCCTAAATCTGTAATATTTACTATAATGTGTGCTGCTGACCTCTTAGCCAGGTCTTAAACAGGAAAAGAGATTTTAATTATTTAACCTTTATTTTCATCAAATAAAGGTTAAACAATTAAATAAATACAGTATTCACCATTTAAAATGGTCACAATTATATTGTTAAATAATAAAAGAACACATTATTTTCTGTTCCTCAGTCTAAATCACCGCGTCGACCGATCCGACACCACAAACACGGTACAAAGCAGAATCTAACAACATACACGTGGACACATTCACGATTGTCATTGTACGAAAAGAAACAGCAGCAAAACAGTGGTTATTGATCTCTAGCACAGAGTATTTTTACGCTCCCAGCCCCGCCTCCTCCAAGAATCATAACACAAAACCTTTTTGTTTTCTTTGACTTGTTTATTAAAACGAATCAATCACTTCCATACGTGTTTACGTCATTTTAACACAGACTGGATTCATTAGAAGCGATTTCATTCCATTAAAAACTTTATCTGGATTTCGCGTTGTCAACAACAATGGTATACACATGTAGCAAAGCACAGGACGTAACCCTGAAAACAACACAGGCAGCACTTCCGCCCTCAAAATTCAACTCGTGCTAACGCGATAACTAGCGCTAAAATGTAAAGCGGACTGAACTCTGTTTTCTCGTCCTTTGCGATCTCATACTTTCAAAGATAAGGTCTGTAAATGAGTTCATGTATGATTATGTACAAACGGATCAAGTCAACTGTTGCGTTTGTTTTCATTCAGAAATCTATGAGCACAATCACAATCACATGGGATCTGGAAATTCATGTCACAAGAGGTGACACCATGTAATGGGGAAATATTACTTTTATCTGAGATAGAAAAAAAAAGAAGAAATCAGAATTTTTTTTTTTTTTTTTTGCTGTCTGTTACCATAGTAACCGAAGGTTAACCATAATATCCTCATTTTTCTCCTTGACTAATCGGTCAGTTATTTAGTTTATTCCTGAGCGATGTTGCGTGCGGCTGGTGTTCGGGACCGGACAGATGATCAAAGGGGCGGAGTTTCTCCCGTTGTCTTTATTGCAGGGATTAAAGAACGGGTAGATTTTCTCATTGAACGAGCAGCCGGGAAAGGAGTGGATACAAACTGCGCCGTGAACATCGTAGAAGGAGATCAGACCTTCCTCGCAGTCCACGTACACGCCCACTTTCTGAGGGGACAACTTGAGTGCGTGGTGACCATGTGATCGAGAAAAGGTTTTGGTCTCGGTTTCGCTTCTCAAAGATATGGTCCAGAAGCCGTGTTGAGGATCCAGGGTGACTTGGCCCTTCCTGTTGACAGACTCCCTGGCCACTCCCAAATCCCACTTTGTCTTCCCTGCAACCTGAACCTCAAAGTAAAATCTTCCTGAAGAAAACCCCTGGTGTCCTAGGACGCCGGCATAATAAGAGAATCTCTTTGGAGTGTTTGGGAGTCTCCTGTTGACGTCACCAAACCGCACCTCCTTCCCGTCTTCGGACACCACGAGCCAGGAATTGGCCGTATCGGCGTCGAATGTGACATTTGTGGCATAATCCTGGACCTTCCTCAGCTCTTGCTCAAAGAAGGAACATAACTCTTTGTTGAGCTTCTCTTTCAGCTCACTAACCACTGTTACGGCCGTACCCTGGTATAATGGTGGCTTGACATGGACGCCCGACCAGTCCTTGGTGGGTAGAGCGTCGTTTAAGAATCGGAGACCCTGGAGGAAGTGGATTTGGTCTTCGGTGTGGGACATCTGCTCCAGCTCGTTGCTTCTCTGAATCAGGTTGGAGATTTCCAGTTCCAGCTCGGTGACCAGGCCTTCAGCGTGTTTTTCCATTGACTCCTGCTTGACGTTGATGGTGTCAGTATATTCAGCCAGGGCTTTGTCCACAGAGTCCTTCAGAGCAGTTAGAACCAGAATCCCATCTGCTGTCTCTCTGTGTGCGTCTTTCTTGCTGGACTCAACCGTGTGCCTGATGTGCTGAATCTTCAACTGTCTCTTCTGGATCATGACTTTGATTTCAGCCTTCGTCTTCCCCAGGACGTTCTTCTTCTCTTCATATTCTTTAGCCACGGGAACGACGTTGTGCGTCTTGTGGTCTAAAATCATGCACATCATGCAGAGGCACAGCTGGTCTTTCTTGCAGAAGACCTCCAGAGGTTTGTCGTGCTTCAGACACGTCTGATTTTGCTGATTTTTCAAAGGCCTGATGAGCTGGTGCGTTTTCAGGTCTGGCGCTGTCAGATGAGGCTGCAGGTGAGTATCACAGTAGGATGCCATGCATTCCAGGCAGGATTTCAAGGCTTTCTGTTTGGTTCCAGTGCAGATGTCGCAGGAAGGTGTGACACCCAACATTTTCTTTATATCAGGGTGTTTCACCGTGGCCGTCGGTTTGTCCGACTTTTTGAAGTGAGCAGTCATCTGAGAGATCAGAGTGTTGACATGCAGCTCCGGTCTGGTGTAGAACGTCTCTTTACACACAGGACACTTGCACGGGGTGTTGACGTCCCAGTGTTTGGTGATGCACTTCTTACAGAAGTTGTGTCCACACGGTGTGGCGACGGGGTCGGTGAACACATCCAGACAGATGGAGCACACAAACTGATCTTCAGACAGTGGGTAGCAGGAAGCAGCCATGTCTGACACACTGAGAACAGAAATTAAAGTGTGAAAAACAAAAGTGGAATATCAAAGCACACGAGAAAATGCACTCTAAAGTACGGTTGTATAAGACAGTGACACGTCAGCAGTGTCTTGTGTACACGTCAACCAATATAGGTTCATCTAAGGTTGATGCATTAGAGATTTTTAGAAATTTTGGGCCCATGTATTAAGCTGATTTCCTTTTTTCCTCCATCTGACACACACAACTGTTCAATAATAACAAATAATACAAAAATGTCTTTCACTAATGTCTCTCCAATCTACATTTTACTGTATGTCTGCACTGCAGTGGCATAATATATATATATATTTTTTTTTTTAAATAAAAAAAATAATGTATAAATTTAATATTTATTAATTTAATAAATTCCTGAAACAAGTCATTTTGATAAAAACATGATTTATCAAGATTTATCAAGACACTGTAACATCATTTTTACTGTAACAACATGTTTGTCATGTTATCTCATAGTCTGACAGACTTAAGTCTGTTTCACTTTGTAAACTCCTGTGTGCTGTGATGTAAAATCACTGATTTTCTCTATGGACTTTGGTGTTTGAAATCCTTTGTTCAGATTTACCTCAGTGACACAAAGTGACCACACGAGGCAGAGTGAGTGGGTTATAAACTTCAGTTTCCTGTTGGAAAAGTCTGACCCACAGTGAGATAATATGACATTCATATTGTTAATGTATTTAAGAATAACTATAAGTCTCAGTTTTCTAACCGCTGGTCTACTGCTGCCTTGTTTGGCATATTTGTGTCACTTGGGCAGATGCAAGTGAAGCATTTCAAACACTGAAGTCACAAAATGCGACATTTGAACTTACTGATGGACGCAGCAGTGGGCCAACAACTCCTGTGTGCTGTGATGCTAAAATCACCGATTTTCTCTATGGACTTTGGTGTGGGAGATTTATAAATTTCAGTCTCTTGTCAGAAAAGCCTGTGTAACAGTGAGATAAAACAGCTTTAGCTGTACTCACCAGTCTGCTGTGTTTTCGAGAAGGTCCTGATTCATCCACTTAAGTTTTTCCAGAACAATAATAAAGTAGTTATGTCTTTCCAAATCTAACTTGAGCCACTTCAGAAATCCAGTGACGCTCGGCTTGAGTGCAGCTCTGTCGTCTCTCTGGCGGCCCTCACCGCTGTGGTATGAAGCCCTGCAGCTGCCAGACTTGTTTGTCTTTGATTCTTAAGGAAACTCTTCAGCGTCTACTGCTGCATTTCTGGTTTGGAGATGATTTGTCGTGACAAACCTTTGGCACAAAGTGCAGTTCAAAATGTGGAACAAAGTGTTTACACGCTCACACTGCACACACAGTTTGGCAACATGGTTCACTTGGGCACTTAATCTACATTTAGATCACAACAATAAGCCATTAAGTGTTAATATAATTTATAACTGTTCTGTCTGCTGCTAAACATTTCTGCTTTGGTTCTTATATTTAATTTAGTTCAGAATATCCTGAGACAAACACAGCAAGTCGTTCAGGTTGGACAGGTTTGTCTTAAACATAAAAGGTTCTGGTTTCCTTTGGACCTTATGTGAATAAACGTCCGCCATTATCTGTGTGAGACACTTCTGCTCGGGCATTTCCTGTCAGCAGTTGTGTGGCCTTACAGAGCAGCAGGACGACAGCTCTGACAGATAATATCATTCGTGGAAAGCAGGTATCGTGTGTGCCATCAGGGGAACAGGAATGTTTTGATCATCAGCCACAAATAAGCCACAAATAAGAAAGTGCTGGACAAACTGAATATGAAGAAGCCACTGAAGCGTCTCTATGGGTTCTTTCACGCCAGCCCTTCTTAATCGAACCCTAGTTCTTTTGCTCGGGAAGTCCAGTCCAGGGGAGGTGTGAATGTGCAAACGAGCTGTTGCATATTAAAGAAGCGAACTTGGGTCTAAAAACGTAGGTCTCAGTTCGCTTCAAGTGCAAATGCAGGAAGTGGACTACAACGCAAGGCATTGTGGGTACAGCACCCTGCGTTTACCAATAAATGAGTGTGTTTTCTTGTTCATTGTTTGTCTCCTTCAGTAATTCTTGTGCGGCGCCACCTCAGGCGAGGAGGGGATATACAATATGCCGCTATATCGGAGAAAGTGATTGGGTCAATAACTGATATCAATAGACACATTTCTTCCCTGTGTTTTTCCAACTGCAGACGTCAGTTCGTTTGTTCAGCCGTGAAACTAACAGAATGTTTACGGGGATGCTGAAGCCAATCCCGGCTGACATAGGGCAAAACATGGGGTCCCACCCTGCTCGCCACTTCGCCCACACAGAGATGAACAACCATTCACGCTCACATTTACACCTATGATCGATTCAGGATGTTCAGTTAACCTCTAATGCACACGCAAATTCCACCTAACCCTAACCTTTGAGCGGTCTGGGTCACAAACTGGGGTCTTTTTGCTCTGAGGCAACAATGCGAACCAGTACTCCACCATGTGGCTCTAAAACCCACCTTATAGTTGATTATTTCAGTGTAAAAGAGTCTCCAATAAACAGGCAAGTTACCTGCACGACCACAACCAAGACCAAGACCACCAACACAACCCAGAAGACCGAGACCACCAACACAACCCAGAAGACCGAGATCACCAACACAACCCAGAAGACTTCCTGGGTCTCCTCACCTATGAGTGGGACGCTCTCGGAGGGCGGCATGCTCTCAGCCACCAGCAACTGGAACACAGTAAGAGCCAGCAGCACCGTGACGCCCAGAGAGACTTTTTCACCCGAGTCAGCCGGCAGGTAGAATCCTAACGGAGCCAGAAAGGAGATCATCATGCAGGGGATGAGGAGGTTGAAGATGTAGAAGGAGGCCCGTCTCTTCAGGTTGAGGGTAAAGGTGATGTCCGGGTACGGATCTGAACAGCAGCCGTACAGGATGACATTCTTCTTTGCTGGCATGCCCAGAACCTGGTTAGGATGAAACAAATGTGTTATCGTTCAAGAAACACATTATGGTCACCTGAAACTGGCAACAACTGACCTCCCACTCCACGTTGGAGACAAAGTCGGAGAGGTCAGCACTGTCCAGGGCGTTGAACAAGTCCATCTGGTTGCCATTATGAGTCCAGGAGCCAAATGTCAGGTGGCACTGCTGCAAATCAAAAGGGAAGAAGGCCACGTCGACCAAGCAGGAGCTTTTAGTGATGGCCGGCTGGTCCCACATGACCTGACCATCGTTACGGAGAACAACGTTGGTCTCCATGGAGCTGGAGAACTCATCATCTGCACTGTGGAGGAGAAGTTTGAGGAAGTGGAGACAAGGAGAAGAAACAAGAGATAGAAGCCAATGTGTTGCACTTAAACGGGAAGCCCCGCCCACCTACCTATTATACAGAACAATATCAGGTCTCCACACGTAGCTGCTGGGGATGCGGATGGTGTCGAGGCCGTCATAGTCCTCCTTCCTCCAGGTAAGGTAGGCGTCCATCCACACCTGTCGTACCCACAGGTAGGTCGTCAGGATCTGGTTCCGCTCGTCCTGGTGAAAAGACCCAGAAACCCACAAATGTACCAGTGTGAACATAACAGCACACAACATGAACATGTGGATCAGAATGTGGTTACCATGTCGATGATCTGCGAGAGAGTGATCTGAAGAGTAACGTTGATGATGTGGTCAGTGTCCTCCACCGGACGTAGAGCGTTGGTGTAGTTGGAGAACAAGTCTTTCAGCAGCTTCTGAGCAAAACGTCCATGAGCGGCCAAACAAACTGGAGAATCGAGGGAGGGAACGTCCTAATTAGACCAAGTTTGTCCAACCACATTAACAGTGACATGAAAAGAAAGTGACCAGGAAGAAGAGAGGGGAGTTTGTTTGGTTCATGTTGACCACCAAACCTCGTCAGGACATACTTTAAGATGTTTGTCAGACAGTTCAAACGTCCCCATTTTTGTAAAAAAAAAAAAAACTTTGAATTATTATTATTAATGAAGTCATTTAATTGTCAGGTGACCAGAAATTCAAAGTCTGTTTAGTTTGACAAACAAAGAGTTGCAATAATCGAGCCCGAGATGTTACAAACGTGTAGATCAGCCTCTCTGAAACCTCAGATGACTCCGATGTCAGCTCAGGCTGTGTCCACGCGGAAACAGACTGAAACGTGAACAATCTTTTTATTGTTTTGGAAAAAAGTTTAACGAAGACATGGCAACGTTTCAGCAAATGTCTTCATCCACACAAAACGACTCGACACGTGGCTCTGTAGCTCTGCTACACCAGAACCATCGAACCGATATATACGATCACAGAAACAGAGACAGAATGAAGAAAGTCAGGGCGACTAAAGAAAGAATATAAAAGTTATAATAAAGAGAAAAAAGACCAAACAATCTCCAAAGACAAGGAGATGACGATGACAATGACGAAGATAGAGGTGGAGCTATGATATCATCATTTTCCCAAAATAGCATTTTGGTTGTCTACATGAAAACTCAAGGGTGGTGATTTGAGATCAAAAAATATTGTTTCAGTATGTATTTTTTTGCATTTCCATTAGGAATTAGGAATCTACCAAAATAACGTCCCCAAATGTTCCGTTCTTTGGAACCCTTCCCTTTGGATACCACATTCAGCTGATTGAGCGACTGGTGTTTCTTCGATGCCGAAGTCTATTCTCATACAAAGTTTGACGTCTCGTTGAGAAAAAACAGACACAAACCGAGCAGGAAAATTGTTGTTTGTTGTGTCACGTTTGACGTCGTCGCACCGGTACGACGTCACGCTACGCGGCACATCGGACTCAGCCCACGCCCACCTACCAAGTAAAGGTACTGTTCTCAGTCCAAACGCAAGCCTGACCCAGAACTTCACCACTCCAAACTGTACCGTACTGTGCCAAAGCCAAACCATTTTATGATGGAAATTTTTGCGTGGACCCTTAACAGATCCGCAGTTGCCCTTTAAAGTGGCAAAGGAGAGTCTGGTTTTAGAAAACAGTCAGAGCTAAAGGCTGGAGTTCCAGTGACCATATAAGTCGACAGTGAGACGCCTCAAACACTTCAGTCGCATAAACTGTGTATAAAACTTGTTACCGGCAAAGACTTGAATATCAGCTGCAGTCAGTCGACTTCAGGCAGCCGCGGAATGAAGTTCAAATGCCAGAGAAACTTTCCCGTCAGGTCACAGTGACAAACAGCTGCAGCGCTGCATTTTTCACACGTGTAATGCTTCACGTTGCTTCACATCAGAGAAGATAATAAAGGAATTTTTTTTCCTGCAGTTTCAGTTTACACACTCTATGACTAATCAGGTTTGAGCGCACTTCGATGGTCCACAGGTTAACACGGTCCATATATGTAGAATTACATTGTTGCGTGACAGTCACCGTGAATTTTGTCTATATTTCAACAGAAATATAGACAAAATCCAAGTTTAATATGAAAGTGCATCTGCACAAACAACTGAGGTGTGTTTTCAGCCTTTAACTCAGCAGCAGAAACAAAGCACAACGCTGTCAGGAAATTAACGACAAGTCATCAAACCCTGGCTCCGCTGTAGCATCGACGCTGCTGCTCTACTGCAGACAGACTGCAGCCCATACACAAGCGTCCCCAATCCCAACCCCAACCCCAACCCCAATCCCAATCCCAATCCCAACCCCAACCCCAATCCCAACCCCACCCGCACCGTCCCACTGTGAGACCAGGGGTGTCAAACTCATTTGACTTCAGGGGCCACATACAGAGCAATCTGATCTCAAGTGGGCCAGACCAGTAAAATAATAATATTATAACTTATAAACAACAAGAAATCCAAATGTTTCCCTTTGTTTTTCATTGAAGTATCTTTTTACAAAGCACATTATGAACAACCTGAAATTTCTTTAGAAAAATAAGCGCAACATTATACCTAAGTTTACTATTTACACATTTGTTTGGCACATGTATCTGGAACTGAAAAATATAGTAGTTCACATACTGATCAGACTAAACTTTCACAAATTCATTATGTGGGCCGGATTGGACCCTCTGGCGGGCCAGTTCTGGCCCACAGGCCACATTTTTGACGTCACTTGTCTCCTGTAGATTATGCTACAAAATGTATTTATTTAAAAAAAACATACCTTTTAATTACTTTTGGGAATTATTATTCAGAATATTAGCTAAAATCGTCACCATAATACAGTGTAGTGCCTAAAAAATAACTATAGACTTCACTTACCTCTTGTAGATTATACTACAAAATCTATTTATTTAAAAAAAACATACCTTTTAATTACTTTTTTGAATTATTATTCAGAATATTAGCTAAAATCGTCACCATAATACAGTGTAGTGCCTAAAAAAATAACTATAGACTTCATTTACCTCTTGTAGATTATACTACAAAATCTTTTTTATTAAAAATAACATACCTTTTGGTTAATTAGCAAAATAGCTAAAATAATCACCATATTAGTATTCAGTGCCTGTAAAATGTCCTGTAGGTTATACCTCATCTATTTATTATTAAAATAACATAATTTCAGGTCATTTTTGCTCAGATTATTAGCTAAAATCCGATTTAAAAGTCAAGCAAAGTCAGCTACGGACTTTTCACAAGAGGCAGATTTATTCCCAGTAAGATAATCTGCTCCCTCATCATCCTCCTCTTCCTCACACACTTCAGACGCTGGTGTAGAGAAACTGGATTAAGATGGAGCGAGAGATAAGGTGACTCTAATTATTATTTATTTATTTTCTTTCATTTTCTACGTCAGTCACCTAGTGTATACAGTATTTCTGATTAAACACCAGAGGGCGCTCACGCACCACAGTTTCAGGATCTGACAATTTGATCCACAGTTTCCAGGAGTCATGAATACAAAAGTTCTGGCAGCCGAGTTTCTCCTCACTCCTCAGAATAATCCTCCCTATTCCCTCTCAGTGTTTGATGCGACTCTGAGATTAATAATAACTGCCGAGATAATCTCACACTCTCCGGGTTGAACGACATGCTTTGCACAAAAAAGGAAGCGCTCGAAAACCCACGAGCCGCTCACTGACCTTCAGAGAACGAGAGAATAGTGCGATAAAGAAAATAAAATAAAATAGAGCATGACAGCAGAGACACCGGGAGGGTTTGCGTGGGAGCGGCCTTTGTACATAAATGGACATGATCGTGTCAGACAGACGGACGGCAGCGTCTGTCCTCTGCTGCTCTGTTGAAGGCTTCTTTATTTAAAGCATCGAAAAAACGACATTTCTGTTTGACAAAACAACTTTATAAATGTGAAGTTTTACTATTTACTGTTTCAAACTTTGCTTAAACATGTTGTTTTTGGACCAAGTAACAGTCCTTCGTCTCTCGACTCGGCATTGACGTCCATTCATTTGGACGGACTTGCCTTTAACATAACCCGCCTAATGAGTGACCTTTAACCTTAACCAAACCACAATTCAAAACCTCGTCCCAAACTTAACCAGTTCCTCATTAGGTTCTGCCTCATTAGGACCAGGTTTTGGTCTCCATGAGGACTCTACTGGTCCTGACAAGGTCAGTGTTTATGACACACACACATGTGTAACCATGGTCTTCATCCTCATCATCGTCATGGTGACCAGTGAGTCCATACGTTGTGCACAGATGATCAGAATCATGAACATCATGATACAAAACTGTGTGTGTGTGTGTTTACATCTCTTTGTGAGGTCCAAGAACCATAACAACCTATCTTTGTGAGGACATGTTGACCTTGTAGGGACATTTGTCTGGTCCCCACAACTTTAAAGGGCTTTTTAGGGGTTAAGATCTGGTGTTAGGCTTAGGTTTAGGTGTCTTCTAACATATAGAAACAAGTTTGTGTGTGTGTGTGTTCTTGTACTTGCTGCAGAGTGAGGACATTTTGGCTGGTCCTCACTTTTTCATCCCTTTAAATGGTTTTTTCAGGGTTAAGACCTGGTTTTAGGGTTAGGCATCTAGTTGTGATGATTAAGGTTAGGGTCAGGGGATAGAGAATGTATTATGTCTATGAGGGTCCTCACTATGATAGAAGCACAAACGTGTGTGTGTGTGTGTTCGGTTTCAGGTATTCCTTATGTTGTGGGGACCTAAATCTGTCTCCACAGTAACATCATGGGGACTTGTCTTCCTTATGGGGACAAAGAAATCCCCCCCCCCCCCACACACACACACACACACTGGTTTCCATGACTACAGAGGACATTCCATTGACTTCCATTCATTTCCTGCAGACTTACTCTAACCTTAACCATAATTACTAGTGTCCTAACCCTGACCCTGACCCTAACCTTAACCTCCCAACTAAATGCCTAACCCTAATCTAAACCCAATTCTAACCCTAAAACCAGGTCTTAAACCTGAAAAAAATCCCTTTAAAGTAGTGAGGACAAGACAAAATGTCTCCACTTCAAAACATATCTTCACCTTAAAATGGAGACATTTATGTTATGGGGACTGTGAAGACAGATTTAGGTCCCCACAACATAAGGAATACCAGCTACACACACACACACAAACTGGTTTCACTGGTTTTGACTACAGAGGACATTACATTGACTTCCATTCATTTCCTGCAGACTTACTCTAACTTTAACCATAATTACTAGTGTCCTAACCCTAACCCTGACCTCTAACCTTAACCTAACCTTAACCTCAGCCTAACTTTAAAACATGTCTTCACCTTAAAATGGAGTCATTTATGTTATGGGGACTTGATTTTTGTCCCCATAAGGAAGACAAGTCCCCATAATGTGAGTGTGGAGACACATTTAGGTCCCCACAACATGAGGAAGACCAGCTACACACACACACACACACTTTCCCATCAGCATCCTCTCATGACGACAGAGAGGAAGAAAACAGAACTTTGACTCTACGAACACAACATTGTTTCACAAAATGTCTTCATCCACAAAAACGCCACAAAAATGAGTGTAAACGCTGTGATACATATGTCAGGCCTGTGTGTGGCGCTGTAACGCCACCACAGAAAAACACCAAAAATGACCAAATTCTGTCGTTTTACGATTCATAATATGATTCAAAAACCTTTGTGAATTCACGTAAACTTGTGCTCGCGTGTTCGGGCCATTAAAGTGAAAAAAAAAAAGTAGTCGTGCCACCAGGTTCAAACCCAGACCCCTGAGCCGTGAGGCAACATTAATAACCACTGCACCACCGTGTTACGCATGGAGAGTTTTCAAACAAACAAATGTTACATTAAAAACAGAGTTATCATCTCCACACGAGTCTCTGTACCGCGGTTTAGATCTCATGTCGCCCGGTGATACTCCCGCGCTGCACACAGGAAGTGACCGCAGCAGCAGAAACACTGACCACGAAAAGTTTCACGAAAAGTCTTTGCCCGAATTTGGTCAGATATTTATCGACTTAAAGAAAATGCCGGACACTTAATTTAGGCTTAGACTGAAATTAACCACTTAATTTAGACACAAAACTAAGTTATTTTTTTTACTTTTAAAGACAAATCCCTAAAACATTAACTTTGTTTTCCTGTTGACTCTTTCACAATAAGAGCACGGCGTTCCTGCAGCAGCTCGAGGCTGTAAAAGTCTTGATCAGTGTGAGATAGAGTGACCACATGAACACGTGAACACATGAACACATGAACACGTGAACATGTGAACACATGAACACGTGAACACATGAACACGTGAATGTCACTGATTTTTAAAAAAGCTATTTTTTGTGATTATTTGCACTTTTTCTTCACATTAAAACTTCATATTAATTAAAATTAATCCAGAAAATTATTATGGGATCATTATTATTATTTTTTTTTTTTTAAATAATAATTATGAAAATGATAGTTAACTAGAAAATTCAGGATTTTTTTTTTAAGTGTGAAAACGTGATGCAGATGTTTGTTGTCAACGCAGCTGTCAGTCATCGTTTAATCCCCGAGATTACAGTCACAAATAATCTACAGCATATAAAACTGAATATAAAGACACGAAAATTACAATAAAAACTGTGAATTTTAAAATAAAAAAAAAATAAAAAAAAGTGAAGCTGAAAATGTTTGTACCTGGAAGAAAGAAGAGCGGCAGCAGGGACGCCATCGATCCGCTGCAGAGGAGCCTCATCCCGCTCTGATCACTCTGATCGATCCGCTCCAATAATTGATCACAACTCTGTGATCAGCTGTGCGCGCGCGACAGAGAGACAGAGAGCATGTGCTGATGCGGACTGCCTTTGCTGTAGTGCGGTGGTCGCTCTGACGTATGGAGGGTCATTAGTGCCACACACTGGACTCTCATTTAAAGGTGCAGTGCGTGACTTTAAATGTTGCCAAACTGAAGTTGAGTCAGCAGAATTTTCAAACATATATATATATATAAACACTGTACATAAGATAAAGTCTGTGCCACCAGGAACTCAATTTGAAATCTTTATATGTGAATTTGAAAGTGAATTGAAGAATTTGAATGATTTGAAATTTGAAAAACGTATTGGTTTGAAAAATTCAGCTCCGTAATTTGTTTTCTCAGTTCAGTTTCTCAGAGAAATGAAAAACTTTCTGGTTATTTTATTATTTGTTTTAAATCTGATACAAAAAAAGGCCTTGTTTTTCATATTTTAAATTTCAGACTCAAAAATCAAAAATATAAAATAGAAAAACAAGCCACTGAATTGGATTTTAATATTTAATTGCTCGGCTTTATGTGAACCCAAAGTTAAAGTCTTTTTTTTTTTTTCTTTTTTTTTGTTGCCAAACTGAAGTTGAGTCAGCAGAATTTTCAAACATATATATATATATAAACACTGTACATAAGATAAAGTCTGTGCCACCAGGAACTCAATTTGAAATCTTTATATGTGAATTTGAAAGTGAATTGAAGAATTTGAATGATTTGAAATTTGAAAAACGTATTGGTTTGAAAAATTCAGCTCCGTAATTTGTTTTCTCAGTTCAGTTTCTCAGAGAAATGAAAAACTTTCTGGTTATTTTATTATTTGTTTTAAATCTGATACAAAAAAGGCCTTGTTTTTCATATTTTAAATTTCAGACTCAAAAATCAAAAATATAAAATGGAAAAACAAGCCACTGAATTGGATTTTAATATTTAATTGCTCGGCTTTATGTGAACCCAAAGTTAAAGTCTTTTTTTTTTTTTCTTTTTTTTTTTTATTAGATTAAAGAAACAAATAAAAAGAATAACCAGTAACTTTTTCATTTTTTTGAACAACGATTAAAAATGTTATTTTTAAATTGCGTCTTCACACACCTGAACTGACGCTCAACTGGTTTTGCCTTAAAACTCATCTGAATTTAAAACTGAATTTGAACTGAAAGAAGGGAAACTGAACTGACGAGTTTGTGTTAATAATTAAATCTGCTTCGTCCGGTGACGACTCCACCCCCGCCCTCCATCACCTGTCAGCTGCTGGTGTTTGCAATTTCAACTCATGTGTCCATGAATTATAGATTCTGTCTCTTTAACGTCTTTTTTCACTGAACATTCTCACATTTTTCACTCATATCACATGGTCACACTTGGCAGCTGACGTCACATAATTAAGCTAGCGCCCCCTCTGGCAGGAAACAATGCACATACGTACTGTCAACGTCACCACCCGTTTTGTACCAGAAACCCGACAACTTCCTGTCAAAACAATTTACGACAGTTTACCCAAACTCTAACCCTAACTCTGACTCTAATCCTAATCCTAACCCGAACCTCATCTCACCACTTAGATCTGCAGATGTCATGTGACTCGGTCCCTGTGAACCGCCATGTTAGCACGGTGCTGGATTCAACCTCAAGTTTACCACAACCACAATTTAGGTCTTAGTCCTTAGTTTAGGTCTTAGTCCTAACCAGTTCCTAGGTCCTAACCAGTTCCTCAGAAAATGAGGTTCTGCCTCATTAGGACCAGGTTTTGGTCTCCATGAGGACTTTAGCGGTCCTGACAAGGTCAGTGTTTATACATTTAGGTGAGATTCCAATTCTCCTTCCCAACTAATCTGAGTCTGAAGAGTGAAGTGAGGAGGATTTAACAGATTAAGAGGAAATAAAAAAATTAGCCGACAGACACAGTGGTGATGATGTCATGGAGTAAAAACTAAGCTCCTCCCATTTTTTAACCTCTTCTTTTAACCGGATTTAATCCAGTTTGATGTTCCAGTTTGTGGTTACTCTGATTCTATGGACTCACAAATGTGAAATGTAAAGACTTTTATTTTGTAGATGACGACAGATGTCACTTATAGCTAAAATATCTCTGGCACAACTTCCTTTTTCCCATTTAAGTGTCTCGGGTAAATGTTAATACTGTGTTTTTACCTCATGAAGCAGCTGCTGGATCATTTTTACTTCACTGCTCTTTAATTCCTGATTTTTCCAGTTAAAAAGGAGCTTTTTTGTTGCGTGAACTTGAGGCGACTGAAGGTTAATTGAGCTGCGTCGTCGCTGCTGTCGGCCAATTCTTCTTCAACTCCTCCTGGAAATTAAAGTAAAAGCCTTCCATGTGGGCAGGAGGCCAGAGCTGGACTGGACAGGCTGACAGAACTTGTTCGCCGAGCCAAACTTTATAAACACACACACACATGTCAGCAGCTCTGTGGCTTTTCCCTCATTTGTCAGATTTGCTTGGATGTGACCCAAATTCAACCTTCTTAAAATGTTTTTTTGTGTGTGTAGTTGCACACGGCACAGACACAAAATTAGTAAAAACATAGAAGGAAATAACAGATTTTAGCCACTTGTCTTCTAAAATCTACATCAGTTTAAGTCGATGATATCTTTAGAATATGTTCCCGTCTTTATCTCACTGTTAGACAGACTTTTCCAACAAGATTAAAGGGTCTTTATTGTCATGTACTCTGTAACAATGCAACATTATTACCAGTAACGAAATTCTTTGTGCTTAGTGTCACCTCACTTTTACAAACTACAACCTACAGGAAACTGAAGTGTGTAAACCACTCACTCTCCCACACCAAAGTCCATAGAGAAAATCAGTGATTTTACATCACAGCACACAGGAGTTGTTGATCCACTGCTGCCTCCATCACTAAGTTCAAATGTCTTATTTTGTCAATTCGGCCTTCGCAATCCTTCATTTACATTTAAATCAGTGACACAAAGTGACCACACGAGGCAGCAGTAAACCAGCAGCTCCTGTGTCCCTTTGAGCTAAAATCACTGCTTTTCTCTATGGACTTTGGTGTGGGAGAGTGAGTGGTTTACAAACTTAAGTTTCCTTTTATTTGAGCGTTTGTACTTAATAAAATCAACATCAAAACAAGTCTATGATACCTTATGGTTATGTTCACTTTGTTCTCTCACTGTTAGACAGACTTTTCCAACAGGAAAGTGAAGTTTGTAAACCACTCACTCTCCCACACCAAAGTCCATAGAGAAAAGCAGTGATTTTAGCTCAAAGGGACACAGGAGCTGCTGGTTTACTGCTGCCTCGTGTGGTCACTTTGTGTCACTGATTTAAATGTAAATGAAGGATTGCGAAGGCCGAATTGACAAAATAAGACATTTGAACTTAGTGATGGAGGCAGCAGTGGATCAACAACTCCTGTGTGCTGTGATGTAAAATCACTGATTTTCTCTATGGACTTTGGTGTGGGAGAGAGCATATTAAACATTTGAAATTATGTTCATGCTCTAATAAAATAACAGTGGGAGGATGTGGATGTGAAGAAGACAGAGTCTAAAAATAGTGTTAATATAAACGGTGACTGTCAGACTGTCCCGCCGTCACACTCGATTTAGCGTCCTCGCCACTTTGTTGCCATTTCCGTACATTAACACGACGAACGATTAGAGACAGACAATCACAAGTTTCCATGACGACCCTGTAAAAACACCTACACTCTTAAACTCGTGAGTTTTTTTGGTGTTGATTAGTTTTTGTGCGGATGAGTTTTTTAGTGAATTGAACCATCAACCCTGTGAAAACACATGAAGCCACACGTGACTCCTGTGTCATCCGGGCTCTGGTCAGGTTGACTCGTTTCAGTTTGATTCTTCATCTTCAAATCCCACTCAAGGTATGTGACTTGGACTGTATGTGTGTGTTTGTGTGGGTATGCAAAACTAAAAACCCTCAAAAACAAACAAAACAACTTGCAAAAAGCTCAAACTCTCCGTCAGTCGTTTGCGTCATTTCATTTCAATTTCAACTTCATCATCAAGACATTGCAACAACTCTGTGAAAAAAAGTAAAACCTACCTATCCTTGAAAAGGTTAGCAAGCACTTTCTTTCTGGCAGGCTGAAAAAAAAAAGATTGTACCCTCATAACCATCTATGTCGACTTTGTAAACCAGTCACTCTCCCACACCAAAGTCCATAGAGAAAACCAGTGATTTTACGTCACAGCACACAGCAATTGTTGATCTGCTGCTGCCTCCATCAGTAAGTTCAAATGTCTTATTTTGTCACTTCAGTGTTTGAAATCCTTTATACAGATTTACTTCAGTGACACAAAGTGGCCACACGAGGCAGCAGT
Organism: Brachirus orientalis; assembly: GCA_016785285.1. Taxonomy (NCBI): domain Eukaryota; kingdom Metazoa; phylum Chordata; class Actinopteri; order Pleuronectiformes; family Soleidae; genus Brachirus; species Brachirus orientalis. The sequence goes on from JAFBJR010000523.1 coordinate 47,949, forward strand.
CGACCAGCTCCTGTGTCCCTGTGAGCTAAAATCACTGATTTTCTCTATGCACTTTGGTGTGGGAGAGTGAGTGGTTTCCTGTGACTGTGTTTCAGGGGCAATTGTCTCAGGTCAGCTCTCAAATAAACCTTTGACCCTTAAACTCAGCACTTGGACAACTGGAGAATTGATGGAAACAAGGATTGACCCCTGATGAGTCCATTATCTGGACTTTTGATGATGATGACGACAAATAAACAGGTTGATTTCATCATCATCATCATCATTCCCTGGAATCATGAGATGGAGTAGAATGTGGTATCACCTGATGTCCACTAGAGGGCGTCAAAGCATGATAAAATAGCAGGTAGTCTCCCTCACTCTAGGGTTTATGCAGCGGTTATTAAATAACAATGCCTATGTAGATTAACGTACAATGTAAGAATATATTAAATGACATACATATATGCACATTTACATACATATAAGTGGATAAATAAATAATTAAGGGATGCAGGAAAAACAATTGTGTATTTTTTCACTTCTTTTACTGCTAAACATGACGTCATGACGCTCCGCCCTCTGATTGGCTGAGCGCTCTGTCACTCTGTGACGTGACGGCCAATCGCAGCAGGCGGCAGGCGATACAAACTGACAGCCGCCATGTTGGGTCTGGAGCTGCAGGAGGAAGGTCCGGTTCGAGGCGGCAAACGTCAGCGGCGGCTCCGCTTCTAGAAGTCATGAGCCGCCCGTGTTCAGCCGGAGCTGGCAGCGGAGGCGGAGGACTCGGGGCCGGGAAAGCAGGCGGAGGGAAGCCCGGAGGCTCTGGAGGAGTCGCCGCAGCGGCAGCGGCAGCCGCCTCCGATGTGAGTTCCGTGCCCGGGTCGGGGTCTGTTGCCCCTTCCGTCGCCGTGTCCCTGAGCTCGGGCGGGCTGCCCGGGCAGCCGTCGGAGCTCACGGCTCTGTTCGAGTGTCCGGTGTGCTTCGACTACGTCCTGCCGCCCATCCTGCAGTGTCAGGCGGGTCACCTGGTCTGTAACCAGTGCCGCCAGAAGCTGAGCTGCTGCCCCACCTGCCGTGTCCCGCTCACCCCGAGCATCCGGAACCTGGCCATGGAGAAGGTGGCGTCCACTCTGCCCTTCCCCTGCAAGGTAACACACACACACACACACACACACACACACGCGCACACACACACTGTACTTCCTCATCGGCCCACAGGCGTGCGTCACGTGACCACAGGACCAAAACAAACACAGTGTTAACCTGGATCCATCCGTTTAAATAATATGGACATGAGTTTGAACTATGTTGTCAGTTAAAGGGATAGTTCGGGTTGTTTAAGTGTGCTCCGACTGTACTTGTGAGCGCCCCCTGCTGCCGAGAGCCAGCCTGGCTCACTCTGATATGCCGTGTTTACACTGAATGGAACGGTTTGGTACAGAACGTATTATTTTGCGTTTCTATAGGAATAGTATCAAAACAGCCAGCCCCCTAATCGTACCAGTTATTGGCACCCTTCCCCTGGGGCGCCAGAGTTAAATGGTACGGTCCGGGACCGACGACAGTCAGCTGATTGGGCGACAGGATAAACAGTGTTTGTTCAACGCGCTCATACAGAAACAAGCCGAGCAGGAGAAAAAAAGGAGCTGCAGGACGTCCTCCATTGTTGTCACGTCCACTGTCGTCGTTCATTGTCCCCACACTGGTACATCATCATCATCATCATCACGCCACATGTCTCGTTGATGTAGGTCACGTTGATGTAGGGTCATAGGTCACGGCCCACACCCCGCCTACCAAGTAAAGGTAGTGTTCTCAGCTGAAACGCAAGCCTGACCCAGGTCTTCGCCATTCCGAACCGTAGCAAACCCCACACACATGCATGCTTAACGCCTTTTTTTTAGTGTATTTCTCTATCATTGTTACAGTGTTGCATCACAAAAGTCTTGGAGAATAAAATCTACCTCACTTTAAGTTTATCTTCAGAACATGTTCACGTCTTTATCTCACTGTTAGTCAGACTTTTCCAACAGGAAACCACTCACTCTCCCACACCAAAGTCCATAGAGAAAATCAGTGATTTTAGCTCACAGGGACACAGGAGCTGCTGGTCTACTGCTGCCTCGTGTGGTCATTTTGTGTCACTGAGGTAAATCTGAACAAAGGATTTCAAACACTGAAGTGACAAAATAAGACATTTGAACTTAGTGATGGAGGCAGCAGTGGATCAACAACTCCTGTTGATTTTACATCACAGGGACACAGGAGCTGCTGCTCTACTGCTGCCTCCATGAACAAGTTCAAATGTCTTATTTTGTCAATTCGGCATTTAAAATCCTTTGTTCAGATTTACCTCAGTGACACAAAGAGACCACACGAGGCAGCAGTAGACCAGCAGCTCCTGTGTCCCTGTGATGTAAAATCACTGATTTTCTCTATGGACTTTGGTGTGGGAGAGTGAGTGGTTTATAAACTTCACTTTCCTGTTGGAAAAGTCTGTACATGAACATGTTCTTAAGACATCACAGAATCAAACTGACCTAGATTTAAAAGGTGGCTCTTTTGTTAAATGGGTTGAATGCGTTTTCCTCCCTTGTGTCCACTGGCAGCCATGTTTTCTCTTGGGCTGGTGTTACGACTGTAGGTGGCGCTCACAGCACAGTCTCTGTACTGACACATGACGTGTCAGTGCATCTTACAAACACACTTCCAAAAACAGCTGA
>JAFBJR010000523.1:55653-59132 GCA_016785285.1 Brachirus orientalis
CCTGATCCGGGACTGAGTACTTAGAGTAAACACCCATTCACTTCAACAGGAAAAACATATTTTAGCCACTTAACAGTGTTTTACTTTATAAACTTCAGTTTATTACTTGGACCTTTTGTACTTTTATAAAATCTATGTCAGTTAAGGTTTAGTTTTACAACATCTTCAGAACATGTTCACGTCTTTATCTCACTGTTAGACAGACTTTTCCAACAGGAAACTCAAGTTTGTAAACCACTCACTCTCCCACACCAAAGTCCATAGAGAAAATCAGTGATTTTAGCTCACAGGGACACAGGAGCTGCTGGTCCACTGCTGCCTCCATCAGTATGTTCAGATGTTCTATTTTGTCATTTCAGCATTCAAAATATTTATATAGATTTACCTCAGTGACACAAAGTGACTTTGGTGTGGGAGAGTGAGAGGTTTCCTGTTGGAAAAGTCTGTCTAACAGTGACATAAAGACATGAACATGTTCTTAAGATATTATGAAACTAAACCTAAACTGACATAGAGTTTATTAAGTACAAAAGGTCTAAGTAACAAGAAACTGAAGTGATTTTCTCTATGGACTTTGGTGTGGGAGAGTGAGTGGTTTTGTAGAATTAAAGTGATGTAGGTTTTATCAGCTGAGTCTTTTGTTAAGTGGCTAAAATTAGTTTTTCCTCGTGTCATTGAGAGCTTGAATGCCCAGCTCACGCTAAAATATAAGCTTTAACTTTGTCAGTTGTTGTTGTTAAATGGAAACTGGGTTATAACATGAGCAAGACGGACCAAAAAACATTTAGACTGTCTTTTAGAGGCTGTGTTGGTCGTTAGCCCATTTCAGAGAGATTCAACATGGCCTTAGACTCTACTAAATTCTATAATCCCTTGCTAAATACTCTGATTCTGGAATAATGAAAACCAGGAAGTGACAGTGCAGGTTTTAGGCTCAGTCAGCTGCACCTCAGTGTGAAAACACTTCATAAAACCAAAATCATCCTTTAATAGAAGCAGCAGCAGAGTTGTGTTGTTAGTGGGAGCAGATTATTTCTTACACAGTTGCAGTTTTATGTTTTTTGGAAATGGCAGCGTAAATGTCGGTGGTAAAAGCATCAGCACTAATGTGTTTATGGTGGAAGTTGAAGCCGTTTTAAAGTGGAAAAGTGTTTGATTTGTTTGATTTTCGTGTGTGTGCGTGTGTGTGAGACAGCTGTGTGTGTGTGTGTGTGTGATGTTGTGTCCGTCCTCCTGCCTGCCTCTCCTCAGGGAGTTGGCTCAGTGGCGCTGCCTGCTGGGCTGGCATCGCCACCACGGAGTCGGTTCGGCTGGCGCCACAGTGCTAACGGCTAACACTGGTCAGCAGCAGCAGAAACCACAGCAGGGGTCAGAGGTCAAGGACAGAGCCAGTCGCCCTGTCGGCTGCACCAAACCGCTGTCGGACAGTCGGGTGAGTACGGAGGGGAAAACATCGTACAGGTTACGCGTGAGGGTCGCACATTTCTGCAGATTCTCAGAATTGGAAACTTTCAATGGGAATTAACAGGAAAACACTAGACATTTAAAAAAAAGAGGAAGGTTTGAGAACACGTCACACATCTGAAAACATGTCCGAAAACACGTCACACATCTGAAAACACGTCTAAAAACATGTCACACATCTGAAAACATGTCTAAAAACATGTCACACATCTGAAAACATGTCTAAAAACATGTCTAAAAACACGTTCACACACACGTCTAAAAACATGTCACACATCTGAAAACATGTCCGAAAACACGTCACACATCTGAAAACATGTCTAAAAACACGTCACACATTTGAAGACGTGTCTAAAAACACGTCACACATTTGAAGACGTGTCTAAAAACATGTCCCACATCTGAAAACATGTCTAAAAACACGTCACACATCTGAAAACATGTCTAAAAACATGTCTAAAAACATGTCACACATCTGAAAACATGTCTAAAAACACGTCACACATTTGAAGACACGTCTAAAACATGCCCCACATTTGAAGACGCGTCTAAAAACACGTCACACATCTGAAAACACGTCTAAAAACACGTCACACATCTGAAAACACGTCTAAAAACACATGGAAAGTTTACCGAGAAACATGAAGCTAGCATGTAGCGCCGCGTGTCCGTGAGTCTTGGTCTGTGACGTCACAGCGTCCACGCTCACCTCCACAACTGAGGAATGAACCTGGTGGCGAAGCATCTTCTCGTCCATCCAACAAAAACACCTTCCTCTTAACAACCCGGCGCCACCTACAGGACAAAACTGAGAAAATGGACCAAGTCAAACTCCTGCCGATAACTGGGCTCCTATTGGATGATACCAGCTGTCCATCACACTGTTGTCCACTCGTACCGTATGTCCCCAACTTTAAAGTCTCCTATTTTCCTAAATGGGAAAATAATAAGTGCCTGTGGAAATGAATGTCTGGTTAACGTCAACATGAAATAACTTAAAACTGACATGATTCTGGCAGTAAGATAAAGTCTTAACCGTCAACATTCTGGGGACAAATGTCCTCAACGTGTGTCCTCATCTACACACACACATGTTTGTGCTTCTATCAAAGTGAGGACCGTCATAGACATAATACTTTCACTAGCCCCTTACCCTAACCTAACCCTAAACCCAATTCTAACCCTAGCCCTAAAACCAGGTCTGAACCCTGAAAAAGGCCTTTAAAGAAGTGAGGACCAGACAGAATGTCCTCACTTTGTCCAAATGTCCTCACTTTGTCCAAATGTCCTCACTTTGACAGAATGTCCTCACTTTGTCCAAATGTCCTCACTTTGTCCAAATGTTCTCACTTTGACAAAATGTCCTCACTTTGTCCAAATGTTCTCACTTTGTCCAAATGTCCTCATTTTGTCCAAATGTCCTCACTTTGTCCAAATGTCCTCACTTTGACAAAATGTCCTCACTTTGTCCAAATGTCCTCATTTTGTCCAAATGTCCTCACTTTGTCCAAATGTCCTCACTTTGACAAAATGTCCTCACTTTGTCCAAATGTTCTCACTTTGACAGAATGTCCTCACTTTGTCCAAATGTTCTCACTTTGTCCAAATGTCCTCACTTTGACAAAATGTTCTCACTTTGTCCAAATGTCCTCACTTTGACAAAATGTCCTCACTTTGTCCAAATGTTCTCACTTTGTCCAAATGTCCTCACTTTGACAAAATGTCCTCACTTTGTCCAAATGTTCTCACTTTGTAGGTGTTTATATGATTTTTGGTCCTCACTGTGCAGCAAGTACAAGAACACACACATGCACACACACACACACATGCACACACACACACACACATGCACACACACACAAACACACACACATGCACACAAACACACACGCACACACACACACATGCACATGCACACACACATATGCACACATGCACACACACATGCACATGCACACACACACATACACACACACAGAACGCCACACACACACTCACACGCACTCACCCACTCC
>JAFBJR010000523.1:59251-83036 GCA_016785285.1 Brachirus orientalis
CACACACGCGCACACACACACATGCACGCACACATGCACACACACATGCACACACACACACACGCGCACACATGCACACACACACGCACACACACACATGCACACACACACATGCACACACACACGCGCACACACACACGCGCACACACACACATACACATGCACACACACGCGCACACACACACATGCACGCACACACACACACACACGCACAGTCCTGATGGAACCATGAACAGGTTTCTGTCTCTTTTTAATCCACTAAAAAATTCATGAATGCAGCTGCATGAGAGGATTCATGTCTCCTGTCTGTCTGCCTGTCTGTCTGTCTCAGGGTGTGAACATGTCTCACTGAGTCACAGGCGTCATCGGTTCATACATGTGTCGACCTGTGTGTCGATCAACCGATTGATTAATCAGTTTGATTGTTGTTGTTTTGTTGTTTTTTAAATAATTTGAACCAGTTTCTGTGATTTTTCAGCTTCTTAAATGTGAATATTTTCTGGTTTCTTTGCTCTATATAACAAAGAAATCGTTGGTTTGTGGACAAAACAGGGTTGATAAACATTTTCTGATATTTTCTGGAACAAACTGTTAATCAGTGGAGTCAATAATGTAGAAAAATATTCGACAGAAACATATAAAGACAAATGTCGGCTAATGAAATGAGAAAAGTTTTTAGGTGGAAAATCAAGCTTCAAAAAATATTTGATTTACAGAGAATCAACATATTAATTATTTCCCAATATTGAGGGATGTTGTGTTTTTATGCCTCTATTCTGTTGATTATTAATCAAACACCAAAAGGTTTCAATAATTAAAACAAGTTTCTTTTGATTTTTCAGCTTCTCAAATATGAATGAATGAATCTTCTGGTTTCTTTGGTTGAAATCATTCAAACTGAATCATTTTTGGTTTTTGGACAAAAACAATTTGACAACATCATCGTTTCCAGGTTTGACAAACATTTTTCAACATTTTCTGACATTTTAGGAACCAAACGAGTCATTGATTAATAGAGGAAATGATCAGTGATGCTGAAAATAACTGTAGTTCCAACACAGTTTGATTATGTGCCACAGTGACGCCCTCTGCAGGAGGTGAATGTAACAGCAGCAGTAAAGGACGTCTGTCGTCTTTTTCCACAACACAGTTCCGGCTCGGCTCGGCTCTACCCGGTTTGGTATCATGTATCATAGACACAAAGACACAAACACGTGACGGTCAAAGCACTTGTTTTCTTTTTCCTCAGTTTTCTAAACAGATGAGTTCACTGAATGGTTCAGTCCTTCCTGACTCCGTCTGACACAGTCACTGAAGTGAAATACGGCTGAACGGCTTGTGATTGGGCTCACCATCTCCGTCTTTCAGCAGTGCTGTCGCTAAATACACCAGACTCCTCTGTTAAATATGGACATTTTACAAATGTCCTTGTTAAATGTTGCAGATTAACGCATGTTTTCAGGATGTTCAAGTCTTTTTAACTCATCTACAGTTCAACATTGTTCGCGCTCGTGACTCTTCCTGTGACGACGCTCTCTGACCAATCAGAGGCCGGCACTCTGTCCACGTCACATGTTAGTATCAGAGCAGGGACTAAAAAATAACCAGCTTCTATCACTGATGGAAAACGAGTTGAGCCGAGCCGAGCCGAGCTGGGACTGTATAATGGAAACGCTCCAATAGTTTTGTTTTGAAATAAAGTGTTAATGCACTAAAGTATGAATAAAGGTTCCTTTGAAGTTTCTCTCTCCTCATGTTTATGGATGTTGTCTTCAAAGACACACACTTCTATAGGCTCCAGCTCTGTCTATAGGTGCCACCATTATTATTATTATTATTATTATTATTATTATTATTATTCAAAGTGTGTCCTTCATGTTTGAAAATTCCACGTTTCTTAAAACCTTTTGAAGTTGTGAGGACAAGTAAACATGTTTGTTTCATTTAAATCTACTGTTTATAATCTGGACTACATGACTTTAAAATACACTTATTCATTTCAGATAATAATGAAAATAAAATGGAGATTTACATAAATAATTAACTTAATTATTGACTTAATTGACTTAAAATGAAAGAGATGTTTTTAAATGGCTTTTTTAACATTTAATTTTGTCGATTCCATGTATTTTTAAAATATTTAATTTACAATATTTAGTGTATTTCACTTATTTATCCAATGTGACCAGTGAACGTCATCACAGATACTTTATAATGATATAATGTCCACGTATTGACCAGTTCAACCTTCAAATAAAAAAGCCAGAAACTTTGGAAACCAGCTCATCAGAAATGAGGTTCTGCCTCATTAGGACCAGGTTTTGGTCCTAAAAGATTTTTTTTTTTTTTTTTTAAGATATAAGATAGACCGATAAATATTTCCTTTGTTTAGTGTCATCTGTAGTGAAATTAACATATTTGTCACACACAATGTTAGCAGTAGAGGGCGCTAGCATAGAAGTCAGTGAGATAGCAGCTAATTTAGCCACAACAGTGGATTCTGACGTTTGACCGATATCTGATCATAGATTTTTAAGGCAGTAGCGTGCCGATAATATCGCGCATCCCTGCACACATACACCACATATGGATTATTTAAATCAGCAGGTGATTAAAACACTGAGTTTATGACGTTTGTGTGTCCTCAGTTCTCGTCGTCCGGCTGCCTGTTGTCCCTCCACCACAGCGAGAAACCGGATCACGAGGACGTGTGCGAGTTCCGGCCGTACACGTGTCCGTGTCCCGGGGCGACCTGTAAGTGGCACGGCTCTCTGGAGGCCGTGATGCCGCACCTGACGCACGCGCACAAGTCCATCACCACGCTGCAGGTGAGCGCCAAACAAACGCACCCCACACGAGCGCGTTTACGTTGGAGAACGATCCACAACGTCCACGCGAGTGTCTCGGCTGCAAGTCTGCGTCCAAACGACTTGTCAGAAACGTAGGGACGGGCTTTTCAGGCAAGAATACTAAAAAAAATACACTGTATAATGAAATTGCAGGCTTCACAGTATGTTGAGCTACGACGAGCAGCTAACGAGATGCATTCAACGACCCTGGACAGTTTCCTCGTGTTGAGAGACGATAAGTTAAAACGTTCATTCTGTTTGGTTAACGTGACGACGGGTCACAGTGCGATTTTTGATGCGCGAGTTGAAATTGTACAATGTGCTCTTTTTCACCTGACAACGCGTCTTCACGTTGACTTCGTAGATTATTTTATTCTCTTTTAAGTCTCACAGGAAGTAGAGGTCGACGATGGCCGGTAACTGATGCCAGTTTTCTTTTTTCTTTTTTTTTGCTCTATTTGATAAAAATAATACAAAACTTCAATAACCAGTTATTTAAGGCTGCAACAATTACTAAATTAATTATTTTGATAATTGATTGACTGAGTGTTTTTTAAATAATCAGAACAATTTGTCTGAATTTTGAACATGTAACCAAATACAACCAAATACAAAAAACATTATCAACATTTTCTGACATTTTACGGACAAAAAAAGCTAATTTAGTTATCGACAGATTTATCAATTATCAAAATAATCACAAAAAAAAAACTAAAACATAAAATTTAAAGTGTCCGAGCGCAAAATTGTGTTTTTTAAGAGTTAGCTAGTTAAGAGATAGATATACTGCCGATAATTTAAAAAACAGGAAGGGAACATTTTTCGAGTAAAGTTTTCAGTTTCTTATTAACTAATGTTTAACGTTGCCACATTTGTTAACATGGACGTGTACTGCAGCCAGCCACCAGGGGGCGACCCTGATGCTGTTTGCATTCATCTGTAGTTACCGTTGTGAGCGTGTTGCTGTGTCGTCGTCCGCCTGCAGGGGGAGGACATCGTCTTCCTGGCGACGGACATCAACCTGCCCGGCGCCGTCGACTGGGTGATGATGCAGTCGTGTTTCAGTCACCACTTCATGCTGGTGCTGGAGAAGCAGGAGAAGTACGAGGGCCACCAGCAGTTCTTCGCCGTCGTGCTGCTCATCGGGACGCGCAAACAGGCCGAGAACTTCGCCTACCGCCTGGAGCTCAACGGCAACCGCCGCCGCCTCACCTGGGAGGCCACGCCCCGCTCCATCCACGACGGCGTAGCGGCCGCCATCGTGAACAGCGACTGCCTGGTGTTTGACGCCTCCATTGCGCATCTTTTCGCCGACAACGGCAACCTGGGCATCAACGTCACCATCTCCACGTGCTGACGCCGCGACTCAACAGCGACGTGTGTCTGACGCTCAGGGGGGGAGTGGCCTCTCCGCCCCCATCTGTTGTCGCGGGATTGTAAACGTGCTGCAGTGACGTGGAAATGCGACACCGCGCTGTCGCCGCCCCGTGTCGCGCTGGAGTTTAGTCAGTGACGCGACGTGATCGTTTTTAACGTTTCCCCGATGTGGGCGGGACAAATGCTCGTGATGTCACTGCGGGAAACCAAGTAACGCACTTCCTGTCGGCTCAAATCTCAGAGCTAACGAGTTAGCGGCGTTTACGTCGGAGTCGGTCGAGCTGCAGCATGTGGTTAAAAAAAACTATATTGCGATTATTTTTGACATAAATTGCAAAATAATTGAACATTTGGTTTGAATTAGCATTTTTGCATCTAATGCTGTTTTGTCGCAAAGTTTATCCTTATTAAATAAGTCATTCAGTTTAGATTTCGCAGTTTGCCATATTGTTTGTCGGTTGATTAACAGGTATGTCGGCCAATCGCAGCACTCCCTGACAGGAAGTGATGTTTACATGGATATAACACAAACAAGAAAAGAAAAAAAAAAGATTTTTTTTTATATTTAAACTTGATGAACTTTAAAATGGATGAAACATTTTGTAAAATGAAATCAGATGTTTGATTATTGATCAGCCGATATATAAAAAAAAAACGGAAACAAATCAAACCTCAGATACGTTTTTTTACTCATAAAAACCAAAGATTCACTTTATTAAGTAGAAAATCTTCATATTTATTGAATTTTCTTACGATTAATTGATTGATTGATTGATCGCAACTTCCCGGATTGTTTCATATCAAAGCTTCGACAATTGATCAGTCAATTAAGATAAATTCTTTAAGTGTGAATTTTCCTTTTTTCAGATTGTAAATAAGATTTTCTGTTTTTAATTTTTTTTAACATAAAGTGATGAGTTGATATATTTAGATTTATTGATTATCTGGTATTGATTACTGGCTAAAGCACTATAAACAATGACAAGATGACTCAGCAGTTTTCACACCGTTTGACGTCGCAGTTTAAAGCCGCATCGCGAACGTTTTTTTGGGGTCGGTGTTTGTCTGCCCTCTGCTGGAGGAGGCGGAGTCAAGACTCTTCAAACCTTTAATTGCAGATGAAAGCGGGAAAAACTAAGTAATAATATTCACACACACACTAGGGCTGTCACTTTTTCCAAGTTTGTACGAAAATATGAAGAAATACGAATAATTACTCCACAAGGACACAAATGCGACACTTTTTTGTTATTATACTTTTAGTCAAGCGAGGTTGAACAGCTAAGCTAACAGCTAAGCTAACAGCTAACAGGCAAGTCAGCAGAGTTTATCAAAGAACCCGAAATCCCTGAACACGTCACCTTTCGGACGCTTTGATGCCGCGATTGTCCGATGTTTGCGTTAGCAAAACATCACCGTCTTGCTTTTGAGATGGATTCAAGCTGTGCTCACAGCGCCCCCCGATGGAGTACATGCTAATTACCTCAGACAGTCTTGTACTTTGAATTTGATTGTCACAGCACAATTTTCTGCCCCAAGTTCAAACAGATAATCAGAATGTCGGACTTAAAGTGACAGCGCTAACGCTAACGTTCTTTTGTGAGGAAACTCGTAGACACGAGTCTTATTGGTCCTCACAAAGATGTTTGTTCAAATACACACGCGTCTGTTTAACCGCTAGCGCCTTAACCTCCGTACGCCGTCGACCTCGTGCTCCGCCTCACTTTGGTGCTGATGTTTCTCTGGAACGAGTTTCACCTCCGAACTCTTCATCGCTACGGCAACAAGACGAACGCCGCAGTTTCTTTTAAAGAGACGTCAGAAACATCTCTGAAGTTACCTCTGACCTTTGACCCCCTCACACCCCGGCGGTGTTTCTGCCTCAACCTTCACCGTAACTGAACGACTGGATCGTTCACACACACGTTTCCCATCATGCCTTTCTGCCAACATGGCGTGAGTTTGAATGACCTTGACGTGTTTTGTCTCGGTTAACGATGATGTAACATTGTTTTGTCATAAAAATAAACGTGTTGTTGACGTGTTTTCGTTCTGTGGTATAATCTGTACGTGTACTTTTTTTTTTATTCGTCAACCGCGTATGAGCGGGACATTACGAAAAATTTCCCGTCCAGAAATATTTGATTTAAAATATTGTGGGGGGAAAAAATTTATTTATATTTTTCCTTGATTTGGTTAGTATTAGTAAGCTTTAAAAAAACAAAAAAAAAAAAAAAAAAGTGCACAAATGCTAACGGATGCATTTGTTGCTAACATTCCTAAAACATTTTTGTTTTAAGAACAGAAAGCATTACAAAATGTTGTAATGACGATGAAAATGTTTAATAATGTGACAAAAACTTAACTGGCGTCACTACAAAAAATGTACTTGGACAACTAACTTTATATATAAATACTTTTTTTTTATCACAAATGCTCAAAGAACTGTATGTTAAGTTGACAGTGTCTTTAATTCACTTGGAAAATAATATCAATTTTACCCATTCATGATTTTTTCAATGTTTTTTTCCCAACGTGTTAATAATTGATTATTAATACATTAAAATAACTTAGTTTCAATAGAAAATTTATTCAGACAAAGAAAATGTTTAACATGGAAAAAATAATGTCTCTATGTCTCCGTCTCTTGTTTCTTCTATCTTTGTCTGTCTCTTCTTCTGTCGTCTCTGTCCCTGTCTGTCTCTCTTCTCCTCTCACCGTCTCTGTCCCTGTCTGTCTCTCTTCTCCTCTCACCGTCTCTGTCCCTGTCTGTCTCTCTTCTCCTCTCACCGTCTCTGTCCACGTCTCTCCTCCTGTCGTCTCTGTCCCTGTCTGTCTCTTTCCTCCTCTCACCCTCTCTGTCGTCTCTGTCCATGTCTCTCCTCCTGTCGTCTCTGTCCCTGTCTGTCTCTCTTCTCCTCTCACCGTCTCTGTCTTTGTCTCTGTCCATCTCTCTTTGTCTGTCTCCCTCTCTGTCCCTCTCATGATGTCTCCTCCTGTCTTCGTCTCTCTGCCCATTCTGTTGTCCTCCTGGTGGCGCCCCCCTGTGGTTGTACTTGTCATAGGCGCTGTCTTCTTTTTCCTCTTTGACTCTGACGGCAGGAGGAGGAGGAGATGAGGCAGAGGACGAAGACGATCGTCTCTCCTTCTCTTTTTTCTTCTTCTTTTCTTTCTTCTTTTTCTTCTTTTCTTTCTTGTCTGAAACCGAAAACAGGAGACATTAAAGGGACAGTTCAAGTATCAGGATGAGAACCTGCTGTTCACGTCTTTATCTCACTGTTAGACAGAATTTTCCAACAGGAAAGTGAAGTTTGTAAACCCCTCACTCTCCCACACCAAAGTCCATAGAGAAAATCAGTGATTTTACATCACAGCACACAGGAGTTGTTGATCCACTGCTGCCTCCATCACTAAGTTCAAAAGGTCTTATTTTGTCACTTCGGCATTTGAAAATCTTAATTTAGATTTAAATAAGTGACACAAAGTGACCACACGAGGCAGCAGTAGACCAGCAGCTCCTGTGTCCCTGTGAGCTAAAATCACTGATTTTCTCTATGGACTTTGGTGTGGGAGAGTGAGTGGTTTACAAACTTCACTTTCCTGTTGGAAAAGTCTGTCTCGCAGTGAGATAAAGACGTGAACATGTTCTAAAGATGTGGATTTTTATCAGGTGAAAATAAAATGACAGATGTCCTCACCTTTCTTCAGCTTCTTCACAGGTATGTTGTGCTGCTCATCTTCTTCTAAGACCTTCGGGGCGCAGCCCTCCTCCCTCAGGCGCTTGGTCACGTCGTCAATGTCCTCCGAGTCTTTCGGAGGACGATAGTCTTTGACGTGGTCCACGCGGATGGTCCGTCCTTTGATCTGACATTAAAAAAAAAATAAGTCAATCAGAGAAACTGATTACAACCGATTCAAAACAAAACTAATGCAGTTTTTTCACGACATGTGTCACAAGGGGGAGCTGCATCTTTTCAGTCATTCCAGAATGTCATGATATATTCACACAACAGTTCTGAGAGTGAGCATTTGGCGCCACCTAGCGGACTTAAACATATATTTTTAATGCTAATTCGCAAAATATTGTGATATATTACCGTATAGATTTTCCACCCCACACTAATGCAGTAACAGTATAAATCGCAACACGACTTGAGAAATTGCTTTGCCACGGCGACTGTGATGAAGCGCCTCGTCGCACGCTGATGATGTCACACGGGTGAGGCGGAGCGCGTTGCCATGGCCTCACCTTGATGCCGTTGAAGTTGTCCACAGCGAGGATGGTGCTCCTCTGGTCCTCGTAGCAGACGAAGCAGAATCCCTTGGACTTTCCCGTCTTCTTGTCCCGCACCAGGTTGATGTTGACGATCTCGCCGTACCTGACAGGTTTGTTTGGGTACGAGAGTGAAATCTCATGAGTAACTGTGTGAGAAGGATGATATACACACTACTCACAATAAGTTAGGGATATGGTTGTTTACATGAGTGTTTTTCCTATTTGGTCTGAATTTTAATGAAATAAGTAAGAGTTCCCTTTCATTAGTTCAATATTTATTACCCCAAAAATTTAGACAATAACAAGGATATAGCCCCAAATAACAAAAATTGACAATGTTTCCACCATTTGCCACAATGACAGCTTGACTTATTGACAATACCAGCTTTTTGTAGCCACAGAATGTTGAAATTGATGCCACAGTGAAAAGGGTTTGACATCCACTGATCTTATCCCTAACTTATTGTGAGTAGTGTATATGTTTTACGTTAACCTGTTAGAGAAAATGTACAAAGATGTCGGTTGGGACAAGTTTGCTGTTCATATGCGATGACGTTTGAACGAGGGGCGGAGCCTGGGTCGAGCGGTAGGAGCTTGGACATTCACTTGCCGGGTATTTTTTACAAAGGTTTCCTGCCACGTTCTTGGATATTTGACTAAAAGGTCGTCAAATCTTACAGATAATGTTTCTATCGTTACTTTAAGCAGAAACTAGCATTCACACATGAAGCTTGTCAACAGTTTAGGTAAATATTTTTTGGCTCGAGTGGATTGTTTGTGCAAATCTGAAGTTTTTAGTCCATATTCTCTGGAAAGCTGTGGACTGTGCAGCAACCATTAATCGACTATTAATCAATTACATCTTTAATGAGTGACTATTTTCATAAGTGACTAATTGTTTTGTGTATTTTGGACTTTTTAGCTGCTTCTTCAGAATAATCTAAAAGTGAAACTGAAGATCATAACAAATGGGGGTCTATGATCTGGTCTACGGTGGCCTTCACGGACCAGAAAGCTCTGGCTTTATTGTCCATCACAGGCTGCTGTAGAAAAATGGTGGCTCAAGAAGGCAGTGGTTCCCAAAGCCTGGGTTAGGACCCACAGATGGTCACAGGTGATTTAAATTTGGGTCCTTAAACAAATTTGCAGAATTTTCTCAAATTTTTAGTTCAGATTTATTGCATGTGCATATGATTTAAATAATAGGCATAAAATGAAGTGTTAACTAATTTACAAATTCAAAATTATATTAGCTGTTACAGACATGGCTGTAAATTAGTTTTCTATTGCGATTTTAGTCACAATCTTTAACTAGTGTCACAATCTTTAACCCTAACCCATATAGAAAGTTAGGGAAACACTGGCCTAAAGTACATCTTAAAATTTTAACAAAGGCTTCAACAACAAAACTACTTTTTTATTAATTACAATTGTTGTTCCCCTCTAAGAACAAAATGTATCAATTGTTTGTTCAATTTTTGCCAATAAATCCTGCAGATTGTTACACATACGACCTTTAAAATTGTGAATATTTTCTGGTTTCTTTGCTCCAAATAACAAAGAAATCATTAAAACTAAATCAAATTTTGGTTTGTGGACAAAACCAAGGCTTTTGAAAACATCATTTACAGATTTTGGGAGAAACTGATCATTTTATGGACCAAACTGTGGAATATGTTACTTATATTCTACTCTTTATTATTATTATCATCATTTATGGACTTGTGTCTGAGTATGTCACAGTTTCGACATCATTAAAGAACACGTGTGTGTCTGTCATGGTTGCTGAAAGTGTGACATGTGAATGTACGTACTGAGAGAAGACGCAGATGAGGTCACCCTCCGTCAACTCGTACGGAAATCCTCCTGTGGAGACAAGAAACCAGCGTCACGGCAAGTTTTCAGCTTCTTAAATGTGAATATTTTCATGGTAACTTTGCTCCATATAACAAAGTTAGAACATTATTTTCAGGGCTGCAGCTAATGATTATTTCATAATCAGTTCATCTGTTGATTATTTGCCCATTAATTGAATAATCGTTTGGTCCAGAAAATGCCAATCAGTGTTTGTCAAACCTGGAAATGGTTATATTCTCAAATGTCTTGTTTTGTCCACAAACTAAAATGATTCCCTTTTCATGATTTCTTTGTTATTTGGAGCAAAGAAAAAAACAGGAGAAATTCACATTTAAGGAACTGGAAAAAAAACGTTTTAGTTATTTAAAGAAAACAATGAAAATGATTTATCAATGTTTAAAATAGTTTCTGGACCAAATTACCAATTAATTATGAAAATAATCCTTAGTCCTGGTTTGCTGTATAGTATAAATGTGTCATAACAAAGATATATTATCTACATTCTTAAACCTAAAAAGCACATTGATAATTCCATATAACAAAAATAAAACAATATTTTTTGGTTTGTGGACATCGTCATTTCCAGGTTTGGGGAACAAAGATCAACATTTTCTGGACCAAACATTTAAATGGCAGATTAAAAGACAGATAAATCACTTTAAAAATAATCGTTAGCTTCGTCCACATGGGACAAAGTGGTCGCCTCTCACCGACAAAGACCCAGGCGCTGTCTTTGTACACGCTGTGCCAGGAAACCGACTCTTTGACCCCGAGGTCGGCCTCGCGCTCATTCAGCTCATTGATCAGCTTCACCTTCGTCAGGGGACTGAAAAACATCAGAGTTCACACTGTTACTGAACTTTTTACTACATATTGATCTATTTCAACATTCATGAACCTTCCTTTATTTACAAGTAGAACCAGGGTCGGATTATTTTCCCATGAGAAAACACTGTTAACAAGCCTATGAAGAGTTGAACTATAAATGTGAGACGCAGCAACTCTGATCAGTTTAACCACTCATTTAACCCAATCTCAATCTGAATTCTTGACAGTAATCTCACATAATTTGATGGCCAGTGAGGCTCCTTTATTACCTTCCCCAAGGAGGTTGTTTTAAGTAAACCATAGTTTATTCACTTTTCATACTAGTTAATGCAACTCAGAATAAAAACGCCATCTCTTGTGTTCACCTTGTATGTACAGCATATCCTGTTATAGTGCATGTTACATGTCAATAAGTCTGGACTGAAGTCAGAGACTCATTTCCTCATGGGGACAGTAGTACATCATCCATATTCCGATTTAAGCCGATTTTAAGGAAATGTAAGAACAGTTTTCAACAAGTGTCTTCTGATTAAGTAAAACACAGTTGAACGCCACAGCATAATGAAAAGAACACATATCAAAAAACAGTATTTTATTAAATTACTATCTATTTACTGTCTGCCGAATGCAAATAGTCATCCTAAATATTTGCGAAGACATCGGCTGTTATGTATAAAGCGGCGCTATGCGTCGCAAATCAACAAAAAAAACATAAAACATGTGATTTCTCGACATGGTTCGGCACAACATTAGCTGTTAGCGCCAGCTAGCATGTTAGCGTACATCCGAGAACAGTTAACCCTAACCCTATGAATAAAAACTGGGTTAAAAAAACTTAAATATAGAGAATATTGTTAAAACATGGTTAACTTACTTCATGTTGAACTGTGTGGAACAGAGACAGACGCTATCCTTAATGCTAGTGCGGTGTTACTACGTCGCTGACGCGAAGCCGTTTCCGTTTCATTTCCCGCCTGTGCTGCCGCCTGTTGTCTGGATGTCTCAACTGCAGGCTAACAGTGACGGATTAACGAAACAAAACATCGCCTAAAATTGTATGTTGGGCTTTCATTGGACATAATTGTACATAATATTCCGAAAGTCCAACTTTTATTTGACTCAGACAGATAAAGTATCAATCAATCATAATGTGGAGGTTATCCGCCCGTACACCAGGTGGCGCTGCGCGGCTAATCGTCATGTATGTACTGATCCGGGTTGTAAACACTGGTCTGTCTGCTGAACTCAGACCGCTGCTGAACTCAGACCAGTGTGCGATAAATAAAGCAGCACGAATAAAAATGCCTTTAATGTTATATTTTAACTTTTAAACCGTTTTGTCTGTCGATTTTTCTCGGCGCAGTCCGTTTTTAATCTCCTTACGATAGTTAGCTTTAGTACGCGGCTTCCGCTAACAACACTACCACCATTGTCACTGGATTTCCATAGATTCATGACAATAAATTCAACAAATATAACATTTTGAGTGAATTATCACATTTTACTGAAAGTCTCCTGCGGGTAAGTGAAACAGAAACCGCCATGTGCGGCTGCTCCGCTCTGGTACACGTTCACCGTTCAAATCCAAACCTGCTTCTAATTTGACTCAATTGAATGGACTTCGTTATGTTTATACACCATATGTGCGCGTGAACACAACAAATATGATTTTTCCTGACTTGTGTAGATTTTCTGAAAAATTCGGCGTAAGGCAAAAACGTCACCTTTGTAATTTGCTTTCGTTAGTTTAACTGGCCTACATCTTTGGTTTAGAAACTGCGACTTTCTCTTTTAATATAGCAACCATTTATTTACACCATTGTAGTTTAGCAAGCAGTGTATAATATACGTGTACATAATACATACGTGTGTGTAAATTGTCATCCCAATGTAACACAATGATGTTAAAACAGGCTTAAATTGGAAGAGTTTTGTGGGCGAACGCAAGTTCCTTAAATTGGCAGAATATTGAGAGGGGTTTGGTGGGAGCTTTTTCTCCAAACAGAATGGCTTTAACTGCCAGGTCATACATGCTAAAGTGTTAAAGGTGCCTATAGATATTTTTAAAATCATGCCACTAAAAAAAGAGCCAACAAGACTCTTCCCGTTGTTACCAGCAGGGGGAGCCACTGTATCACAGTGATGGGTTTTTTAATATTCAGTAATTAATTTGTCTTATTAATTGTGTCTCAGCAGCAGGATGATCTCTCAGGTCTTCATCTTGTCGTCAAAGGGCGATCACCTCATCTATAAAGACTGTATCCTTTGTTTTCCCCCACAGCTCAAAAACAAGAAACATACATTGTTTTATTTTTCTATTCACTGATCAATATTTCTTTATTAACTCATGGAAATTGTCTTGTGCATCTGTTAATCTCATAAATGCTGTCTAAAATGTTCTTAACCACGACCATTAGTCCGTGGAGAAGCAGGAAGTGATGTCGTCAGTGTTTTCTATGAGAAGGTCACGTCGCTGTCTGGAGACCAGCCTCCGGTTGTCATGGTAACTCCCTCCATCATTCAGTCAAGCTTGATTGTTATAGCAGCTTCTGTAACGGTTGAAATTAAGCTACCAATAAAAAAATGTATATTAAAAACAATTACCAGGAGCTGTTTAACATACTTTTTTTGAAATATTGGAATTCCTGAAATTGTCATTTTCCTTTTCTTCCCAAACGATCACATGATGAAATAGGGGAAATGCATAAAAAGTGATGCAAAATGGTTCAGTAGCGCCTCCTGAGGTGAAACCCCAATGAGAAAGCCAAAACTAAGTTGCGCCAAATTTCATGAAACTTGGTGGTAACATGTCACAGCCCAAGATGAACAAAAAAGTCGAGTGGGACCATGGGCTCAACTCAACAGGAAGTTGGCTAGTTTGAATTTGGCGCTCCATCTTGGCGTTCATTTGTAAATGAACGAACTCGTCATGAGCCTGTTAATCGCACCGGCGTAAGAAAAATGCGTCAATTTGTACTAGACACATCAAAGATTAATAGTTACCATAAGGTCTTGGAGATTGAAAAGGGCGCGGCCACGGCAACGTCCGCATTTTAGCGAATTTCAACATTTGGCTACAAGACAGGAAGTGGCCTGTAACTTTGCTGTTCATTGATGAATCTGCACAAAACTTCATATGTGACACAAGTGGCCAACCCCGAACACGTCTATCAATATTAACATGACTGAACATAAAGTTGGCCATTTTGAATTTCACTGTCATTTCACCGCAAAACAGGAAGTTGCCTGTAACTTCTTTGTACAATGACTAATCGGCTCAAAACTTCACATGTGACACAAGGGGCCGACCCCTATCACAAAGTCAGCCATTTTGGATTTTGCGGTCGTTTTGCCACAAAACAGGAAGTGACCTGTAACTTTGCTGTGGAGCTTGAAGTTTTGTACGTGAGACAAGGGACCTGAACACGTCAGGAAACTTGACCATGAATGCAACATAATTGCTTTGTTTTTTTTTTTTTTTCTGTAGAGTCACAAAGATCTTCACTTTGTCCACATCAGGCAGGGAGGTCTGTACTGGGTCGCCACGACGACACAAGACTCCTCCCCCTTCACCCTCATCGAGTTCCTCAACAGGTTTGTGCTTGAGGTTAAAAAGACTGGAAAAACATCACTTTAACATGAAATCAAACTTTTTTTTGTCTTTTTTTATGCTTTTTCCTTACACTACAATGAAAAATTTAAACAAAATAACTAATTTGAATTTAAAAGCAAAGATATTTCAAATAAATGTCCTGAGTTGACTGGAGATTTCTATCCTTTTATTGAAAATTAAATTTAAAAAAAATCTTTTGATCTCATGACACACACAGTGGACGGAGCTTTTTTACCGACCTTTGACCTCATTTTAAGTGACTGTCGTGTGTGTGTGTGCCCTCAGACTGGCCGCTCTGGTGAAAGATTACTGCGGCTCTCTGTCAGAGAAGTCGGTGCAGATGAACTTCGCTCTCATCTACGAGCTGCTGGACGAGGCCGTGGTGAGTGACCTCATCGCGGATGATGTCGCTTTACTGCGCTGTGAAAAGTCCAGCCGCGACGGGCGGAGAAGATTTAAATCTGGAAACTTTCCATGGGAATTAGCCACAGCTTTCCGATAATTTAAAGAAACTGTGTCATGTTTTTTTTCTGTCACAAGCAGACATGTTTAAAATAACGTGACACAGATTCTTTTGTGAGTAGAACTTTATGATATGGTCTGCATGTTTTGAACCCAAATTGACAATGGTGAGGTGTGGAAACGGGACTCAACTGTGGAGATTTTGAAAATTTGAGGGGGAAAATATGACAAGTTTGTGAAGAAGCAGCAAAGCTGGTCTGTAAAAACTCAAACACTAACAGTGAAAGGTTACAATAGCAACATTTCCCGTGACGCGGCCATTTAAGCCGCTTGACTGTCTTGTTTTACAACGGTTTTGGTATTTTTTGGAGTCATTATGCATTTTGGAGCAAACTGGAATCCTGTTCATTCAGTAGAGTCTTGAAAATCTTTTACAACTGATAAAAATTCTTGTATGGTTACAGACAACTGTCCAGCAGGGGGCAGAAGCAACAGCGTCATATTCCAGGTAGCTAGCGCCACATGAAATGGTGCTAGCTAGCTTACATTTAGCATATCTGGTTTACCAGCTAATGCAATTGTACATTTGGATTTAGTAGTTAAACTAATTCACATATCGACCGCATAATATCGTCAAAACCTGTGATGTCACGTAGGGGGCGTGGCCTCAGTAGCCCTGCAGTATGTTGTGTTGCTTCATTGATATACAACTGTGTTTGCATCAAATCTGATTGTTTTAGCCAAAGATTAAGTTCAGCCCAAAGGTTTTTGGAAAATTTCCAGTTTATTCCCATGGAAATTTTCCCCTTTTGAAAATTCCCAGAGTAAAGAGTCAAAAAAAGACAGAAACACTACCTGGTCTGTGTAGAAGAATTTTATGGATGTGGCAGAATGTTTTAGTTTGATTGAGTCTGGAATAATAACGTGAAAATAAATGTTGATATTGATTTGTGTGTGTGTGTGTGTGTGTGCGTGCGTGTGCGTGCGTGTGTGTGTGTGTCAGGACTATGGTTACGTCCAGACGACGTCCTCTGACGTCCTGAAGAACTTCATCCAGACTGAAGCTGTTTCCTCCAAACCCTTCAGTCTATTCGACCTGAGCAACGTCGGCCTGGTCAGTTCACAGAGGTCACACAGGTCACAGAGGTCACAGAGGTCACACAGGCAGCCCGATTCGCTCTGTGGCAGCTTACTTGTTTACTTGTTGTCTTGTTGTTGGTATAGTTGTCTTCCTGTCTTTGTTGTTTGTTGTAGTTTGGAGCAGAGACGCAGCAAAGTAAAGTGGCTCCAAGTTCTGCAGCAACCAGACCGATCCAGACGAGCAGAGAGCAGGTGGACAGCTTCTTCATCCTCCACTTCCTCTTCTTCCTCTTCTTTCTCCTCTTCTTTCTCGTCGTCGTCCTCATTCCCTTCCTCCTCCTCCTACTCCTCGTATCTTCTTCCTCATCTTGTTCTTCCTCCACCTTTTCTTCCTCTTCATCCTCTTCCTCCTCCTGCTTATCCTCCTCTCCTCCACCTCTTCTTCCTTCTCTTGTTCTTTATCCTCCTCTTTCTCCACCTTCTTTCTCCTCTTCCTTCGTCTGCTCCTCCTCCTCTACCTCCTCCTTTTGTTCTTCCTCCTCCTTCTCATCCCCCCATCCTTTTTTTCTTCCTCCTCCTTCTCATCCCCCCATCCTTTTTTTCTTCCTCCTCCTTCTCATCCCCCCATCCTTTTTTTCTTCCTCCTCCTCCTCTTCCTCCTCCTCGGGAATCATGTGAACATTCATCCAAGGTCATTTGTGAATTTTTGAATCATAAACTTTGTGTTTGAGGAACAAACAGTTTTTTTTTTCAGAATAAACAACTGAATAAACATCCACTTTATTCATCATCATCATCATCACTTCCTTCATCATGAGTTCACAGCAGAGAAGAAGCTGAGCTCAAACCAAACCTTTAAAAGTTTAACGTGAATCAATCATGTGATGTTTGAATGATGATGGATCGTCAGTGTCTGGTGAGAATCTGCTCACGTGTTCCAGTAAATATCCACGTCCCAGTCACGCGTGTGTTTTCCCGCAGGGAGGCAAGAGCCAGATATTTGTGGACGTGATCGAGAGGCTGTCGGTCGTCATCGGCTCTAACGTGAGTGACGTGGCAGCGCCAGATGATGATGGCGATGATGAACGTCCCACGTGATCACGTGTCACTGACGAGTGTCTGCTGCTTCCTCCTCTCCTTCTTCTTCTTCTTCAGGGTGTCGTGATGAAGGCAGACGTGGAGGGAGAGATCCGAGTCAAGTGCTACATGCCGAGCTGCTCGGGTGAGTTCAAGGTCAACTCAGAGGTCGACTCCTCCCCCCCCCTTCTCAAACCTGCCAATCAGTAATCAGTGTTTTTCTTCCAGTAACACATCTACAGTAAATATTCAGTGTCTTTGAGGCAGCACAGACGACAAATCTAAGACACGCCTCCTCTCCGTTGTGATTGGTTCAGTCTGATACGTGCCGGTTTAGTTACTTATTATTATTAAGACTATGCTGTGAGCGCCACCTGCTGCTGAGGAAAACAGATCCCTCCACCCCTTCACGTCTTTATCTCACTGTTGGACAGACTTTTCCAACAGGAAACTCAAGTTTGTAAACCACTCACTCTCCCACACCAAAGTCCATAGAGAAAATCAGTGATTTCACGTCACAGCACGCAGGAGTTGTTGATCCACTGCTGCCTCCATCACTAAGTTCAAATGTCTTTTTTTGTCACTTCTTCGTTAGAAAATCGTAGATTATTTTTAATTGACACAAAGTGACCACACGAGGCAGCAGTAGACCAGCAGCTCCTGTGTCCCTGTGAGCTAAAATCACTGATTTTCTCTATGGACTTTTGTTTGAAGGTATCAAATTTCAATTTGCTGTCAGAAAAGTGAGATAAAGATGTGAACATGTGCTTAAGATAGAGACTTAAACTGATGCAGATTTTATGACGTGGACTTTGTTTCTGTTGTAAAAGTCAATCAGTTAATATGACTATTTGTAATATAGTCTCCAATATTATTTTGTAACATTTAAAAGATACAAAACCAATGTTTTATCAGCGATTGCATTTATGAAAAGAAATCTCCCTCTTCAGTGACAGAATTTACGACGTTTCTTGAATGCATCTCGTTGGCTCAACACACTGTGAACATTTGTTTTTGTCTGTAAGAGGCTGTCAAAGGTAGGATTCACTAGCAAATGAGAATCAAATCAGTCTCAGATATAAAATTAACCCAAGCCTGACTTTAGCCAAACTCACGTGTGTTTGTGTGTGGGCACTCAGACGCATTTACAGCTTTTCATAATGCATTTTATGTACCGTAATGTGCCCACTAGGGAGTGGAGTTGTAAATTAGCACTTGGTAAAAACACACTCTGTCCTGGATCTGTGCTCAACTGCATTATCCCTATTAGATAATTAAATAGATAAATAAATGCATTTAAACGAGCCTAATGTTTATTGTCTGCTTCTCTTTGAACAGAGATGAGAATCGGTCTGAATGAAGAGTTTAGCATCGGCAAGTCGCAGCTCAGAGGTACACACACACACACACACACACACACACACACACACACACACTACTCTTTTTACACTGCACTGACTTAAATTGTTTTGTTGACATTGTTTTGCAAGTTGAAAGTAGTGTTACTTCACGGGGAGCAACTGTCTTCGCCAACTCTGCGTTTTCTGTTTTATTTAAGCATTTTTATTCATCTTTTGTCGTCGTATCCTAAACAGCAGCAGTTTGTTTGTTAAAAGAAACATTGTTGTATCAAGTAGTTTTTATTGTTAAAGAGCACATGCCCCCAAAAACACCCTGGAGGGAAAGTGAAAAGCTGCTGTTAGTTAGAGAGAGGCACTGAGGAAATATGTGATTTTCAAGTTCAGATCAAGTTCTGCAATTAGACTTTTAAATCCTGTACGTTTACGATCATTTTGTTTGTTTTCTCGTGGTCAGGCTACGGGGCAGCGGTGCGTGTTGACGAGTGCAGCTTCCATCAGGCCGTGAGACTGGACGAGTTTGACAACCACCGAATCCTGCGGCTCTGTCCAAGTCAGGGAGAGGTATTATTATTATTATTATTATCATTATTATCATTATTAATATTATATCTGCAGGTCAACCATGTGACCTGCAAAACTTTTTGAACTGGTGTCATAGTGAGTTCAACAAGTTTATTCATATTTTAAAGGGTTAGTTAAGGTTTTTCAGAAGCAGGAAGGCTCACTCTCAGTGAAAACATGGCCAACAACAGCGCGGGAACAGGGAAAAAACTGATTTTAGCCACCTAACTGTGAGACTCAGCTGATAAAATCTACTTCAGTTTAAGTTTACAATATCTTCAGAACATGTTCACGTCTTCATCTCACTGTTAGACAGACTTTTCCAACAGGAAAGTGACGTTTGTAAACCACTCACTCTCCCACACCAAAGTCCATAGAGAAAATCAGTGATTTTAGCTCACAGGGACACAGGAGCTGCTGGTCTACTGCTGCCTCGTGTGGTCACTTTGTGTCATTTAAATAAATCTAAATTAAGATTTTCAAATGCTGAATTCACAAAATAAGACATTTGAACTTAGTGATGGAGGCAGCAGTGGATCAACAACTCCTGTGTGCTGTGATGTAAAATCACTGATTTTCTCTATGGACTTTGGTGTGGGAGAGTCAGCTTATAAGAACTCCTGTGTGCTGTGATGGGAAACAAAAGAAACAACCTAAAAACAAATGTTTTGTTTTGGTAGTGAAGCAAAAAATCTGAAGGATAACAATATTAAAAATGTGTGTTTTATTTTAAAAGCATAACCACTGAAACAAAAGGTAACATAAAATCGAGTGTTTTATTTTGTAAGACAAATATAAAGTCAAAGTAACAAACTTCAGTTTCCTGTTGGAAAAGTCTGTCTAACAGTGAGATAAAGACGTGAACATGTTCTTAAGATATTGTAGACTTAAACTGACTTCTTTTTCTTCTATTTTTTTTTTGTTTGTTTGTGAGTCTTTATTAAGAAGCTTAAATCATTTTTTCCCCTTTGTGTCTCTGCTGCAGGGGGCGCTCACAGCACAGTCAGATACGAGTGACGTGTCAGTGCATCATATAACCACACGTCATTTTGAAAGACATTTAATCTCAGTGTGACTTCCGGGTAAAATAAAGGTTATTAAATAAAACCTCCGGCCCTTCTTCTTTATAATCTCTTTGTTTTGTTGGTTTTGCAGCAGACGGTGATGCAGTACCAGCTGAGCGACGACCTGCCGTCGCCGCCTCCTTTCCGTCTCTTCCCGAGCATCGAGCGAGACAACGGAGGAAGGTGAAAGACGTGAAAACGACGCCACCGCCTGGTCAGACTGAACCTGAGTGGTTGAGCTGCTGCATTCACAGTTTCCTCATTTTGTTTTTAAACAGTTCCGCTAAAACTGAAGTTCATTTGCAGGTCACTAAAGGTCACTAAAGGTCACTAAAGGTCACTAAAGGTCGTGTTGCTCTTCTTCTCCTACAGACTGTTGATCTACCTGAAGCTCCGCTGTGACCTTCCTCCAAAGAGGTCAGTGTCATTTCGTCGATCCACCAGCAGGAGGCGCTGCGTGAGTCAGTGACTCGCCCCTTGTCTTAAATTAAAGGGCCAGTCCACAAGTTTTTGGCTTGTAAATGGCGTCACCTGAATGAGTGTCAAAAGGGAATCATGTGGCTGCACTGAGGCATCATGGGAAATGTAGGATCTGGTGTGTTTTTTTTTCAGTAAAAATTAATAATTAACTATTCTACTGTTACGTGACCTTATACACGCAGACACATTTTATTACACGTGCAGATCTGATTATTTACAAGCTTGTTACAAGCTTAGTTAATGTTTGATTTGTAAATTACACACACACCATCTTCTGTCAGTGGGAATTGAATTGTCGATTTTTGGGGATATTAATTGATTATAATCAAATTCAGCTATAACACACACAAATAATTAGGCATAAAATGTATCTGCAACATGTCGTTAAACTGCCACGAAAACGGTGAAAATGTGGCTTCTGTACATGCTATCGGAGCGTTTGCGTTAATGTTCTGTACAAACACTGGTAAAAAGGATGCAAACTTTGGTCCCCACGTGTGTCCAACAGCTGTAGTGGCCACGCCCCCTCGCCCTAAAAAACATAATTTTCAAACGCTTAGCGACATTTTTTAATAATTTAAAGTTGGTAAAGTGGTTACGAACACATTTTCATGTGAGGTGACAAAGTCAGAAGTGACATTTTAATCACTTTGCAGGGACTTTAATGAACATGGAGGTTTAGTAGATGATGATGATGATGATGATGATGGTGTGTGTCTCTGCAGCTCTGCCATCAACGTCTCTGTCTCTGTTCCTGTTCCTAAAGGCTGCTTGAGGTGAGACGCTCAGTCAAATGTGGCTGGTGTTTGTCATGGAAATTAGTGTGTATGGAAATGAGTGTGTGTGTGTGTGCGTGTGCGTGTGCGTGTGTGTGTGTGTGTGTGTGTGTGCGTGTGTGTGTGTGTGTCAGAGTGTTTTTTTTTTTTAAATAGGAAAAACAACATTAACAAAGCAGGAAGCGTCAGAGACAAAGAGCCGTCACATGTTTTGCTACTTTGTTAGTGAAACTCATGGAAATCAAAATGGAGGACAGACCTGTGTTTTCTGAAAACCTGTCAGAGAAAAGATCACGAACTTGGATGAAAAATGAAAAATGATGAAAAATTAAGTTTCCTATTCGGAAACAACTTTTTTTTTTTCAATTTTATTTTGTTAGGTGTTCAGTCATTATGACAATAACAGGAATTAATGTCAAGAACATGTTGTGTTTTTTTTTTTTGTAAACTTTATTTGAAAAGCATTTTAAAACAACCACAGTGGACCAAAGAAAATAAACGATTCAAACAATAAAAGCTCACATATGTATAGGGCTGCAGCAGTTATTCCACTAATCGATTACTAATCAGTTAATCAGTTTAATTGATTTTTAAATTAATTAAAAAAAACTCTGTGAATTTTCAGCTTCTTAAATGTGAATATTTTATGGTTTCTTTGCTCCATATAACAAAGAAATGGTTGGTTTGCTACACATTTTCTGGAACAAACAATTAATTGATTAATGGAGAAAATGGTCAAGAAAAACTTATAAAGACAAATGTCGGCTAATGAAATGATGGGAAAGATTTTAGGTGGAAAATCAAGCTTCAAAAACCATTTGATTAAAGAAAAGCAACCTGTTATTAATTATTTACACCTCTGTTCTGATGATTATTAATCAAATACCAAAAGTTTTCAAAAATTAAAACAAGTTTCTATGGTTTTTTGTTTTTTTTTTTTGGCTTCTTAAAATGTTAATATTTCCTGGTTTCTTTTCAAATAACAAAGAAGTCATTAAAACTGAATCATTTTGGTTGGTGGACAAAAACCAGACATTTGAGAACATCGTCTCTTCCAGGTTTGACAAACACTGATCAGTATTTATGTACCTTTTCTGACATTGTATGCACCAAACAAGTACCCAAGTAATTGAGAAAATAATCAAGAAAATAACTGACTGATTGTTTATGGAAATAACTGCGACTTGCAGCCTTACATACATATTAAAAAAGCCAAATAAAATAAATAAAAAAATATAAGATGTCAGTAAACATAAAATAATATGACTTAAATGGTGCCAGATAGGCCAGGGACATATTATAAAAATCAAATTAAAGCTTCTTTAATGTTAATATTTTCTGAATTTTTTTTAACAAAAACAAAAAATAAAGCAAAGAAAGCAAATGTCGTCATTTAAACACAGTTTGGACTGTTCACAGACATTTATGAACCAAACAAACTCGTTGATAAAATAACAGATCAACGATGAAGGCAACCATTGTATTACTTGTTTTAATTGTAACTTGTTTTACAGTGTTGTCGTGTGAAACTGCCGCTGCGATAAACAAACGTCCCCCTCGTGGATTAATGAACCGATCGTCTGTGTGTAATCAGACCTCTGCGGCGTCTTCCTGCTCGCTCTGACTGGACTCTTTGTCCTGCTGCAGGACGAACGTGTCAGCGGTGATGACGAGGATGACGAGGAGTGTGAACATGTAAAACAAACTCGTGTACATGAACGCAGCGTCCTCAGGCCAGAGCAGGGACACGTTACATCACCTCAGCAGGATTATCAGATCACACCTGTCTGTCTGTGTGTGTGCAGCTGGTCTTCCTCATGTTGTGGGGACCTAAATGTGTCTCCACACTCACATTATGGGGACAAAAATCAAGTCCCCATAATGTAAATGACTCCATTTTAAGGTGAAGACATGTTTTAAAGTGAGTCTTTTTGGGACATTTTGTCTTGTCCTCGCTACTTTAAAGGGCTTTTTTCAGGTTTAAGACCTGGTTTTAGGGTTAGAATTGGGTTTAGATTAGGGTTAAGCATTTAGTTGGGATGGTTAAGGTTAGGGTAAGGGGCAAGAGAATGTAGTATGTCTATGTGTCCTCAGTAAGATATAAAAAACGTGTGTGTGTAGCTG
>JAFBJR010000523.1:83251-112437 GCA_016785285.1 Brachirus orientalis
ATGGTTAAGGTTAGAGTAAGTCTGCAGGAAATGAATGGAAGTCAATGTAATGTCCTCTGAAGTCATGGAAACCAGTGTGTGTGTGTGTGTGTGTAGCTGGTCTTCCTCATGTTGTGGGGACCTAAATGTGTCTCCACACTCACATTATGGGGACTTGTCTTCCTTATGGGGACAAAAATCAAGTCCCCATAACTAAATGACTCCATTTTAAGGTGACGACATGTTTTAAAGTGAGTCTTTTTTGGGACATTTTGTCTTGTCCTCACTACTTTAAAGGGCTTTTTTCAGGTTTAAGACCTGGTTTTAGGGTTAGAATTGGGTTTAGATTAGGGTTAGGCATTGAGTTGGGATGGTTAAGGTTAGGGTCAGGGTCAGGGTTAGGACACTAGTGATTATGGTTAAGGTTAGAGTAAGTGCAGGAAATGAATGGAAGTCAATGTAATGTCCTCTGAAGTCATGGAAACCAGCATGTGTGTGTGTCTGTTTTTCTATCACCATATGTCTGGTCCCCATGAGGTTTTTCAGGGTAAAGACCTGGTTTTAGGGTTAAGCTTTTAGTCGTGGTGGTTAAGATTAGGGTCAGTATGTCTATGAGGGTCCACACAAAGAGTGTAAAACCTGAGTGAGTGTGTGTGTGTTGTCAGTTTGTCACAGGAACTCAGCAGCCCGGAGCAGAGCTGTGAGCTGAAGCCTCAGAGCAGGTCTGTGGTGTGGACCATTCCCCGCTGCACAGGAGGGACACAACTGTCTGCTGTGTTCAAGGTCAACACACATGTCCATGTCCATCTGTGTCCGTCAGGTCATGTCTCCTCGTCTCTCAGTTACTCCTTAAAACACCTGGAAGCTTTTTAGCATCTTAAAAAGGCAGAATTACTTCATCAACGCGGCCAAGGAGGTTCTGTTTTCAACTGGGTGCATTTAACTTTTAGGTTTTTCCTTCTGTTAGCGACTTCCTGTCTGCAGTTTGTGACAAATTAGTATACAACGAGAGAACTATCTCGCTATAATGGAAAACTATCTCAATATTATGAGAAAACTATCTCGTTATAACGGGAAAACTATCTCGTTATAACGGGAAAACTATCTCGTTATAACGGGAAAACTATCTCAATATTATGAGAAAACTATCTCGTTATAACGGGAAAACTATCTCAATATTATGATATAACAGAAAACATCTCGCTATTATGATATAACAGAAAACTATCTCGCTATAACGGGAAAACGGGAAAAGTATTTTGCGAGAACGGGAAAACTATTTTGCTATAACGGGAAAACTATCTCGCTATTACGATATAACAGAAAACTATCTCGTTATAACGAGAAAACTATCTCAATATTACGATATAACAAAACTATCTCGATATTACGAGAAAACTATCTCAATATTACGATATAACAGAAAACTATCTCGCTATAACGGAAAACTATCTCAATATTACGATATAACAAAACTATCTCGTTATAACGAGAAAACTATCTCAATATTACGATATAACAGAAAACATCTCGCTATAACGGAAAAGTATTTTGCTATAACGGGAAAACGGGAAAAGTATTTTGCTATAACGGGAAAATGGGAAAACTATTTTGCTATAACGGGAAAACTATTTTGCTATAACGGGGAAAACGGGAAAAGTATTTTGCTATAACGGGGAAAATGGGAAAACTATTTTGCTATAACGGGAAAACGGGAAAAGTATTTTGCTATAACGGGAAAACGGGAAAACTATTTTGCTATAACGGGAAAACGGGAAAACTATTTTGCTATAATGAATTAACTATCTCGCTATTACGATATAACAGAAAACATCTTGCTATAACGGAAAACTATTTTGCTATAACGGGAAAATGGGAAAACTATTTTGCTATAACGGGAAAACTATTTTGCTATAACGGGAAAACGGGAAAACTATTTTGCTATAATGAATTAACTATCTCGATATTACGAGAAAACTATCTCAATATAATGTCAATATGTATATAATATCAAATGTCTTAGATCTTTGCAACAGTTGGGTTCCATAAAAACATGGACGCCTATCGAAACGTAACACAAGGAATGAAAACGGGAAAACAAACATTGTCGTAAACATATGAAACAAAACCCAAATTTCACTGGACTCTGTCGTTTTTGAAATTGTTAGCGACTTTACGAAGTCTAGATTTTTCAGAAATGTCACAAACACAACATGAAGGACGGCGTTTGAATGGACTCATCTCGTGAACGTCGTTTTTACGATCAGCCCACATTCCTCATTTCATGATGCAAAAGTGTCACTCCTGATTCTGTGATTGGCTCGTCTTAGAGGGCGGAGCTTAACTTTGGGTCTCGTGTTTCTCACATCCTTCACTTTTTTCTTTTTTCTCAGCTGGAGGTCCCCGGCCTCAGCTCGGCGTCCATGTTGGAGGTCGGTCCGGTCGGTCTGAGCTTCGAGCTGCCGAAGATCACCGCCACCGGGCTGCAGGTCCGCTTCCTCCGCCTGACGCCCGTCCAGCCGGGACCGTCGCAGCGCTGGGTCCGATACGTCACACACTCGGACTCCTACATCATCCGGATGTAACGCCGTCGCTCGTCTCTGCTGACACGTGTTCCGGCGTGAGGAGAGTAAGAATGAGTTTGACTTCCAGCTGTAAATAATAAATTGTTTTATTTAAAAATGTTGTGTGTTTTTATTGGATCCATTTTTATTTAATCCACAAATGAGGAGGAAGCAACAACGTAAATATGAAATATATGTGTGTGTGTGTGTGTGTGTGTGTGTAAACTCAGTTTAAATAATTTACACTGTAAAAATATATACAAAGTCTTTACCAACAACATTCAACAGTGCGTCCTTTCCTGTCTCCTCTTTTATCTCCTTTTCTCTTCTCCTCACTTTCTCTCCTCTCCTCTCTTTTTCCCCACTGTCCTTGTCTCCTCACTCCTTCTATCTTGGTCAACTCCTCTCTACTTGTTTCCTCCTCTCCTTGTCCCCACTCTTGCCTCTCCTTGTCTCCTCCTCTCCTCAGTCCTTCTCTCTTGCCCCCATCCTCTCTTCTACTTTCCTCTCTCTCCTTGTCTCCTCTCCTGGCCGCCTTCTCTCCCCTTGTTTCATCCTCTCCTCACTCCTTCTCTCCTGTCTCCTTGTCTCCTCTTCTGGTCTTCTCGCCACCGTGTTTCATCCTTCCTCACTCCTTCTCTCCTGTCTCCTTGTCTACTCTCCTGGTCTCCTTCTCTCCCCTTTCCTTGTTTCATCCCCTCCTCACTCCTTCTCTCCTTTCTCCTTGTCTCCTCTCCTGGTCTCCTTCTCTCCCCTTTCCTTGTTTCATCCCCTCCTCACTCCTTCTCTCCTTTCTCCTTCTCTCCTTTCTCCTTGTCTCCTTCTCGCCACTGCGTTTCCTCCTCTCCTCACTCCTTCTCTCCTCTCTCATTGTCTCCTGTCCTTGCCTCCTCTTTTCCTCTACTGTCTCCTTGTCTCCTCTTCTGGTCTTCTCGCCACTGTGTTTCATCCTCTCCTCACTCCTTCTCTCCTTTCTCCTTGTCTCTTCTCCTGGTCTCCTTCTCTCCTCTTTCCTTGTTTCATCCTCTCCTCACTCCTTCTCTCCTGTCTCCTTGTCTCCTCTCCTGGTCTCCTCGCCACTGTGTTTCCTCCTCTCCTGTCTCCTTGTCTCCTCTTCTGGTCTCCTTCTCTCCCCTTGTTTCATCCTCTCCTCACTCCTTCTCTCCTTTCTCCTTGTCTCCTCTCCTGGTCTCCTTCTCTCCCCTTTCCTTGTTTCATCCCCTCCTCACTCCTTCTCTCCTTTCTCCTTGTCTCCTTCTCGCCACTGAGTTTCCTCCTCTCCTTGTCTCCTCTCCTGGTCTCCTTCTCTCCCCTTTCCTTGTTTCATCCCCTCCTCACTCCTTCTCTCCTTTCTCCTTCTCTCCTTTCTCCTTGTCTCCTTCTCGCCACTGCGTTTCCTCCTCTCCTCACTCCTTCTCTCCTCTCTCATTGTCTCCTGTCCTTGCCTCCTCTTTTCCTCTACTGTCTCCTTGTCTCCTTTTCTGGTCTTCTCGCCACCGTGTTTAATCCTTCCTCACTCCTTCTCTCCTGTCTCCTTGTCTCCTCTCCTGGTCTCCTTCTCTCCCCTTTCCTTGTTTCATCCCCTCCTAACTCCTTCTCTCCTTTCTCCTTGTCTCCTTCTCGCCACTGTGTTTCCTCCTCTCCTGTCTCCTTGTCTCCTCTCCTGGTCTCCTTCTCTCCCCTTGTTTCATCCTCTCCTCACTCCTTCTCTCCTGTCTCCTTGTCTCCTTCTCTCCCCTTGTTTCCTCCTCTCCTCTCTCATTGTCTCCTGTCCTTGCCTCCTCTTTTCCTCTCCTGTCTGCTGTCTCCTCCTCTCCTTGTCTTTCTGATGATGAGTCATCTTCTTTTCTTTAACGTTCATCTCGCTGCTTCATGTTTTCATGTTGCCGATCACTATTGGGCAACATCCCACATTCACACACTCTCTCACACACACACATACACACGCATACACACATCCTGCCTTTGCGGAAGCCAGAGGATCGAGGCGGCGCTAAATTAAATTAGCATACTAACTCGTTAGCTGTGTGGCGGTGGATGGACGGTGTCGGTGTCGGTGTCGGTGAGCGGAGCAATCCGAACTAACGCTCATTTCTTGTCCAGTCTTCACCGAGTTCGGGCTCCGTGTGTCGGGAACCTGCTGCCGTCCGCCTGCCGAGGAGATGGGGGACAAGGCGGGCACCAGGTAGGAGCTAACGGGCTGCGGCTAACAGCTAGTTAGCCGCGGAGCTCACGCACTTCGCCAGCGTTAGCCGAGCCGCTGGTGGCCCGGTCGGGGGCAGCTTTTCTCGGTGTGCGCTGCAGACATTTAGCCACTGCTTGAAGAAAACATGACCTACACATGAGCCAGCTTCACCGCGGCTCCGTGCTTCAGCCTCCGGTGCGATGACCTCGTCTTCGGGGGAGGCCAAGTTAGCAGAGCAGGGTGGGGTTAGCTAAGCGGACTGGACGCTTCCTAATCTGTCACTTTTCAGCATGTCACCGCTGCAGCTGTTTTCACAGATTTTCATCCCGTTATTACTATTTAATCTGACCCGCACAGACAGACACATTGCCATTGTGCACACACTGCATTTAACGCAGTGTTGTTGTGATGTTCACAGGGATTCCCACGGTGATTTACCACCAAAATACGGCCGCGGTGGGCGGTATCGACCAGTGCGAACCTATTGATAAACCTGATAATTCATTGATTTTAAGTGATGGTAGGTGAACGAAAAGGATTGCCGATTCAAAGGGCGAACTTAAAACTTTCAAAAGAGATTCAGAGATGCGATAAATAACCGCTGGTGACACAGGAGCGTATTAAATTGAGGTTTTTACCAAAGGAGTTTGGTTTGGTGTGGGTTAACCTGGTGCCAGTGCAGCCTGTTTTCATTTATAATCTCTTCTTGAAAGACGAGGTTGGCTTCAGGTGTCACTTGTCACATGTGTTTACATTTATTTTAATCTGTTTCTTGTCTGAGTCTTGTCATACATATCCTTTATTTGTGTCTGAATAAGAGGAGTAATTGTTAATTCAATAATGTTAATAAATCGAAGGAGCCAGTGAGTCAGTTTATCTTGACAGATTGTCAATTGACTGCAAAAGGCCTAAATATCAAGACCAGGTATGATTTAAACATTTAAAAAAAAATGTATTTCTTAAATTTTTTTTTATGTTTTTTATTCCTCAGTTCCACCAAAGGAAACAAAGGAGCTACAGTTCTGATCGAAACTAAAAATGTTATTACTTCTCCTTAGGGTCATAATCTGCATACACAAATAATTTCAACCTAAACCATCCTTTAGTTTTGAAATCATGTTTTTCTCACACGCTAAAAAACAATAACAAAAGAAGAAGTTAAAACACAACAACAAAAAAAGAAGCGAAGAAGAAGGTCACAGATTCCAACTGAGCAAAAAGACAAAATTAGAACTTTAGTGCAGGTCATATGTAATGATAATTAACTTTATTTATGTAGCAGCACCTTCTTTCCTGGCTTTACAACCAAAAGAAAAGAAGCCAATATTAAAAATGAAACAGAACATTGTAAATATAAAAGGTAATATTCTTTAAGGAAGGCCACTTTTATAAGATTTAACTAATTTAAAGCACGTTATTATGAAGACAATGGTGTTTTAAAAGACGATATGTAGTTTCTTTAACAGCTTTGAAAGTCATCAGTCCTGTTCAAGGTATTGATTAATCTGCAGATTTTTTTCACATCAAAACTGTAAAAAGATATGAAGGAATAAATGACAAATAAGCACAAAACAATCATTGAAACCAAGAAATATTTTAATTTCTTAAACAAAAATAAATGATAATTTTTGGTGTCGGCTCATCACCGAGTGCATTAATCTGTGCGGATCAATATCGGCTGAAATAAGCACAAAAGCTGACAGCTGATTGGTTGATAGATTTTTTTTTCCCTCATCTGCGATCGTCAACCAAAAATCTGACAGCGCCTGAAGTCGTCATGTGACGCTTGAGTTAATTTAATCCTTATTACATTTTATAAAATAAGCAATAAGAAAAAGTTGGGTTTTCCACGACGTGTTTTGTTGTCCTCTCTCCTGCAGTGTTTTTAAATAATCTGCTGACTCGGGGGATTAAAAGTGCTGACTCAGCTTTAATCCGAGGTTGTTTACATGATGAAGAGACAAAGATGTTGAAGAGCTTGTTGCACTTGTGCTTTTGCCTTTATGTTTGGAGATGTCGTTTTAGCTTATTTAAAAAAAATAAAATAAAATAAAAACAGTAGTTGGGGTGAGTTTTGTGACTCGGGCGTTTTTCAAACATCGTCACACGTTGACTTTCCATTTCTGTCTCGACTTTCCTGTCCCCGCCCACATGCAACCTCCTGGCTACTTCCTGTTAGGAAACTGGTGTGGTGTAAAGGTTGTCTTTGTGTTTCCTGGTTTGTTTGAAATGGTAAAGTGACATTTCAGGGTTTTGTTTTGTTTTGTAAGTGGGGTTGAAATAGGTGCTTATGCACAAGTAGCGTAGGGTAGATGAGAAATAATATGTTTATAGCCACTTTGTAAAAAGACTCAACCATTCAAATCTATGTCAATTTAAGTCTATGATATCTTCAGAACATGTTCACGTCTTTATCTCACTGTTAGACAGACTTTTCCAACAGGAAAGTGACGTTTGTAAACCACTCACTCTCCCCTATGGACTTTGGTGTGGGAGAGTCAGCTTATAAGAACTCCTGTGTGCTGTGATGGGAAACAAAAGAAACAACCTAAAAACAAATGTTTTGTTTTTGTAGTGAAGCAAAAAAATCCGAAGGATAACAATATTAAAAATGTGTGTTTTATTTTAAAAGCATAACCACTGAAACAAAAGGTAACATAAAATCGAGTGTTTTATTTTGTAAGACTGAAAGTGAATATAAAGTCAAAGTGTGCATTTATATTTAGAAGAACTTCTACATAAATGTAAAAATATTATTAGATATAAACATAAAAACTTACTGCTGTAAATAGTTTGACAGGAAGTGGTGACACTTTGCACATGCGCAGAACAAATTGTGTGGGTAGTGGCACGCACTTTCAAAATAATGTACAGCTTTTTTTTTTTTTTTTTTTTTTTTTTTTCATCAATTTGAATAGTAAAACTCCTCGAACTGAATCAAACCCTCTGAAGAGCGAGTGAGTGAAAGATGAAAGGGTTAATTCAGAGGAAAAACAACTCTCTCTCTCTAATTAACGTCTTTAATCAAATGAAAGATCCGTGATTCGTGTCCAGACTTGAACGTGACGTGACGCAGATTCTTGTCCCAGGAGGGCGGGACTTTGGTCCCCGCTGATTTTTTTTGCTCGCTGTAGGTTTTGAAAGTGTGCAGCCGAGCGTTAAGGTGTGTTTCCACGCAGCAGCAGCAGCAGCAGCAGCAGCAGCAGCAGCAGCAGCAGCAGCAGTAGTACGCCTCCTGTACGCCTGTTATTCCCTGTGGAAAAGGAAAATGAGGCGCGTGGCTTCACGTGCCCGGCGGCTGCATGAAACTGTGAGGTCGCAGTTTATCAGAAAAGCAAACAAACGACAATGATCTGAACACAAACGCTGATGTAGAGTCAGGGCGTGTGTGTGTGTGTGTGTGTGTGTGTACACACACTTTAATCTCCGCTGCTGTGTTTATACATGAAACCACGCGCCGCCGCGTTTTCTGTGACCTCGCCATTGATGACATGTCAGCCAATGGTGC
Source organism: Brachirus orientalis (assembly GCA_016785285.1). NCBI lineage: Eukaryota > Metazoa > Chordata > Actinopteri > Pleuronectiformes > Soleidae > Brachirus > Brachirus orientalis. Next base: position 91,488 of record JAFBJR010000523.1, read on the forward strand.
AGACAGACGGACATATTTACACGTGCGAACATGTTGAAATGCCAGTGAGGTGATGTTAAGTCTCGCTCTGCGGCCCCGCCCACATCGGTCACATGACTGTGTGTCTGACATCAAGATAAACAGTGTTTAAAAAGGGCATGGGTATTTGAGTTTTATTCAGTGAGTGGACTTCATGTGCGTTTGCACAAGTGACGAAATGTTCGTGCGAATCCACATGGAAACGGAACGAAGCTCGAACGATCTTTTTCTTTTTTACTTCTCAAAATGTAATCCATAAACACGGCACGACTCTAAAAGCTGTAGTGCATAGGCCAGGGCTGTATGTGGCGCTGTGGCGCTGCTACACCAAAACCGGAGAAGACTTGTCATAATCTATTAACCGTTGATTATTCTCTCGATTAATCGGGTACTTGCTTGGTCCTTCAAATGTCAGAAATCGGTGATCTGTGTTTCCCAAACCCCCAAAATGAGGATGTTCTCAAATGTCTTCTTTGTGAAGGGACATCTGTCTGTCCATCTGTCTGTCACATCGCTGTCTGACAGCGCGACACGCTTCAGACTTGGCAGGTGATTTACAAACTGCGTCAGTGTTTGTGCTTGGACAAGAAATGTGAGAGAGATCGGTAAATTATGGGACCACTGTACTGTATATTACGACTTCTCCAACAGGAAACTGAAGTTTGTAAACCACTCACTCTCCCACACCAAAGTCCATAGAGAAAATCAGTGATTTTTACATCACAGCACACAGGAGTTGTTGATCCACTGCTGCCTCCATCACTAAGTTCAAATGTCTTATTTTGTGAATTCGGCATTTGAAAATCTTAATTTAGATTTATTTAAGTGACACAAAGTGACCACACGAGGCAGCAGTGGACCAGCAGCTCCTGTGTCCCTGTGAGCTAAAATCACTGATTTTCTCTATGGACTTTGGTGTGGGAGAGTGAGTGGTTTACACACTTCACTTTCCTGTTGGAAAAGGCTGTCTAACAGTGAGACAGATATTGATATATCTCGAAATAAACTAAATAATCTCTAAATAAAAACAGGAAGTCCAACATGGTTGACATCCTGTTTGGTCACATTTTGATGAATCTATTCAATCATAGTATTGACTGCAATTTCATTCACAGGAGCCATTTTGGAGCCAAATCTTCAGGTTATACTTAATTTATATATTTTGATATTAAACACAATAAAATCTCACATTTTTAAACTGAGTCAGTGAAATGTTTTAAAGGAAGTTGGTGTGATTGCATTCATAGGGGTCAGAGGTCAAGAAGGAAGGGTCTCAGGGTTTGTCCTGACCCCGCTGTGTATGTGTGTGCTATTTATATTTACTATTTAATAAAACAATCAACTTTAAACAAATAAAAGTAATAATATTTCTTTTACTAGAAATTCAAGTTCAAGAAGTCAAGTTTGTAGAATTGAATGTGGAACTATCAGAAGAAATGTCTCATCATTATTTCATTACCTGGAAACTTTTGTGTGCGGTTGTATTTCACTTCTTTTGTGGTGTTTACGTTTAACATCATAAAAGTTGCATAACTGCTTTTCTTTCTGGATGGATTTGTCTGTTAGGTTTCCCTTCGAGTGTCGTCGTCGAGTGCGCAGTCGGCCGTTTTCTATATAATGAGGATGGACTTGAATTTTAGCATGTTTTATCATTAAAAAATTCAACCAGTTAATGCAGCGAGTCATGAACAGACACACAGCCGATCAGTGTTTCATCAAAAACTGCATTAATAAAGAGAAATCTTGGCACCAGCAGCGTTTTGTGTTGGTTGAGTTCCATGTTTCCTCAAATTATTTCGCTAAAAAATTGTCCCACATGCTTTTTTTCTTTTGAGTTTTTATGTCACAGCGATTTTATAAAAAGACTCAACATCTTCCTCTTCCTGTTTCCAAACTTTGCAGAGTTTTCAAGAAGTCAAGTCCCAACTGTAAAGTGAGTCACTTCCCTTTTTTTTTCTCGGCAACAACAGATGTTTAGACACGAGCATCAACACATTGGCTCTTAATAATAATAATTATTATTATCGTCATTTTACCTGTGCAGGTGACAGTTTACCTGGGAAAAAGAGACTTTGTGGATCACCTGGACCATGTGGATCCAGTTGGTGAGTCAATTTAATGATGATTTAACATTTATTATCACCACAATATTATGATTTTATCTTTAAAATGCATCGTTGGATATTGACAAACACACAAACATCTCCAGATATGTCAGTAGGTTGAATAAGCTGCTAGCGCCCCCTGTGTGAGGATGTAAATTATAAAAATGATAATATTTCACAACAAACAAAACATGTATCGTTAGAGATTATCATTATTATCAAACAGTCGGAATATATCGGGTAAAAAATCCAATATCGTCTCGAGTTTCATCTCGAGTTTCGAATTATTAGCATTGCTAATTACCTAAACACATGATGCTGCTATTGATATTTGTGTTGCCACTACTTTTGCGTTAGAGCGGCTGGAAATTGGAAAATGTTAGCTAACTTTGCCAATAGCATTTTGATTCCCAAACATCCCAGAATGCTGAGGAGGCTGCTAACATCAGGCTAATAAATGTGCTGCCGCGCTGCGTTGTTTACTCTCCAGCTGTTATGGTGGATTATCGGCCAAACTTTTTTGGACTAATTGGAAAATCTAGCAAAAAAAAGCAATCGACAAACAAACAAACAAAAATGCCTCGATATGTCTAATAACGAAAACAGTAGGTTGATTTAGCTGCTACCATGACTTTTATGCTAGCACCCTCTACAGATTACTGTCCCAAGTACTTATATCTTATATCTGGTAAAATGCTAGCTTACTTTAACAATGGCGTTCAGTTCTTAATTATCCCCTAATGTTAATGAGGCTGTTAACGTCAGGCGAATAAATTTGCCGCCACACTACGTTGTTTCCTCTGCAGCCATCATGATGGATCGTCGCTCGAACGTTGGCTGAATTTTGCAAAAACACAGCGAAAATGTGTCAAAAGGTAGTTGCTAATAAACGGGGGGGTGACACTAGCAACAACACTAAACCCTTACAAATACAGCTGTCTATAAATGTGTAGCCAAACTAACGTTTCTGCTGCTGCTAACAGAACTGTAGCATCCTTAGCAACTTGGAAGCTAGCACTCATCGTGGTTGAATGTGTAGCTACGGTTAGCCTCACTTTTGAGAAGCTAAATGCTAAATATTGATAAGATCCGAGTTTTTAGAGACTGTGTCAGTGATGTCACCTGAAATGTGGGCGGGGTTTTGACTCGTCCTTTTGTCTTCACGTCTTTTCCTCTGACAGACGGCGTGATCCTCGTGGACCCCGAGTATCTGAAGGACAGGAAAGGTAAGATGGCGTCGTCGCCCTGTGGACTTTCCCACGGTCCCCGTCACGTTTGCCACATTTCCCTGAGATTATTAACATTTACTTTCCATGTAAATAAAATGAATGTGAGTAAAAAAAGGGGGAGATGTGTAAGTGACAGGAAGTGTCTGTGGTCGTGTCCCTCCTCTTCCTCCTCGCAGTCTTTGTCACGCTGACGTGTGCGTTTCGTTACGGTCGTGAAGACCTGGACGTTCTGGGTCTGTCGTTCAGGAAGGACCTGTACATCTCCACCTTCCAGGTAACACACACACACACACACACACACACGCTTGTCTTGCTATCTTTGCCTGGACCCTCGTAGACATAACACATTCCTCATGATCAAAATGGCGGCCTTCCTGTTAGGTTTCATCCATGGAAACCTGGCAGCACTTGACCTGATGAAAGTTTTTGCGTCCGTTTTTAGCCCCTCCCACTTCCAATTTTTCACGTCCATTCACCGAACTACTTTCAGACATAATTTTCAGCCGGAACTGACACGTTTGCAAAGTTTAATGAGTTTTTGAGCATGTTAAGGCCCTCAAAAGTGCCCTGCATTTTACTATATTGTGTGTTTACATGTATATACTGTAAAATGACAAGCGTGTTTTACGTTTTTTTTACTATTATTATTTTTAGCAACCAGTTCACAAGTCAAAATAAACACAAAAGCTTTACTTATAAACTGGGTCCCGGCGTAAACTGCTGCCCGAGTCGGATCTGAAAAATGGGCGTCCGACCGCCTGCATCTCCGCCAGAATCTCATCAATGTCGCTGTCGGTGTGCTGAGTTTTCTGACGGTGGAGTTTCCGTACACGGCCGCAAAAACAAAGTCGCTGTTTCTTCATCTTCCTGTTGCTGCGCGTAAACCCTGCTTGCTTGGTATCGTTCAATTCGGTCGTTTCTCCCCTTTTCAAAGGACCGCAAACGTGGCCACATATCAGATGGATTTATGATAAGGTGAATGCTTGTTTTCGTCTAGTCTCACGTCCAAACATTAATTTTTGCACTAAAATAGAGGACCAGCCAAACTGTCCTCACACACACATACACAGTGGACCTGAACGTGTCATACATACATTTGTCTCCTGATTGATCATTGGACTGATGTTTGCAGCTGTGTAACTGTGTGTGTGTGTGTGTGTGTGTGTGTGTGTGTGTGTGTGTGTCAGGCCTTCCCTCCAGTTCCTGAGGAGAGGAAACCCAACAGTCGTCTTCAGGAGAGGCTGCTGAAGAAACTGGGTCAACATGCTCACCCATTCTACTTCACTGTGAGTCGCAGCGTGATGACATCATCGCCTGCATGTGTGTGATGTCACCTGTGTGTGTGTGTGTGTGCGTGTGTGTGCGTGCACTCATCGTCATTGACACAAAACACTGCCTCTTGTCTCAGGTCAGCCATGTTGAAAGGTTATAAATCTTCCCAAAGGGGTCAAAGGTCGCAGCGCCTCATGACTTAAAAATTTCTGGATCCTTGTTTTAAAAGGTTATTCTGTGTTTTGGTTTTTTTTTTTTTTTTTTAAAAAAACACATTCTTGTTGTGTTTACTGTTTTTTGTACAAATAAAGTATTGATGGAAGAACTGGTGACTGCCGTGCCTTGTAGGGCAAAGGTCAAAGCTCTGAGGAGCTTTTTCATCCGTGTGTGTTTGAGATGATGATGATGATGATGATGATGGTGGTGTGACGTCAAAGACATGGTTTGTTTTTTTTCTTCTGTTGGTTTCAGATTCCTCAGAATCTGCCGTGTTCAGTCACTTTACAGCCAGGCCCAGAGGACACTGGGAAGGTAACACACGCACACACATGTTTGCACTTCTATCAAAATGAGGACCCACATAGACATAACACATTCTCTAGCCCCGTACCCTAACCATAACCATCAAAACTAGATGCCTAACCCTAACCCTAAAACCAGGTCTTAACCCTGAAAAGAACCTTTAAAGAAGTGAGGACCAGACAAAATGTCCTCACTCTGTCGGTGTTTATACAATTTTTGGTCCTCACTGTGCAACAAGTACAAGAACACACACAGCTGCGTCATGTGACTTTTCTTATCTCCTTTACTAACGAGTGAGACTGAGCCCAATCCTCACAAGGCCTGTGTATCTTAATCGGGAATTTTATCGATGTACTGATTTCTCAGTGGTAGAGCGAGTTGTCCAACATGTCCTTGGGCAAGACACTTAAACCCCCCCCCCCCCCCCCCCCCCCCCCCCCATTTATATCTAGCACAGTTGCCCCTGACAGCTGTGGCTGCAGCATGTGAGAGAAAACTGCATTGTTTAAATGTGTGAGTGAAACTGCAGTGAACCGTTCATTTATCAGTTAATCACTGGTCAAAACTCTGAAATATGAATAAGTCAACAAAATGTACATCCAGAGGAGAGGAAGCCTCACAGTCATGCACTTTGTTACTTTGGTTGTAGTATGCCCTCTGCTGGTGGAAACCCTAATTACATTGGTTTGCATGGGAAGTCCAGACAAAGGAAATGCATCGTTGTCGTCGTAAACACGGCCTCATTTTCAGGAAATGTCTTTGTCCTCAGACTATGACTCTAAAACGCTGTAATACACATGCCAGGCCTGTATGTGGCACTGTGGTACTGCTGTTCCAAGAACCAGAGGAGGAGACGTTTGGGTGCAAACTTATTTTTAAATGAAGCTTTGTTTAACTGAGTTTACATTACATGTTTACAATGTTTACAATCGCACAAACCCAGACATAATGAACATGGAGACGACTAAGGAAAGAAAAAATGTTATCATTGAGCGAAAAGGACCAAACAAACTCCAAACACAAGAAGAAGAAGAATCGTTTTTCACAAAGTAGTGTCTTGCTCTCTTTGGGATAACTTTTATCTTGCTGACTTTCTTCGTTCTGTTTTTGTTCCTGTGATTGTTTACATTATAATGTTCACTTATTCAAAGAAAGCTTTATTTAAACAAAAAAAAAAAGTACATTCTCAACGTCATCTCCTGTTTTGAATTAGCAGTTCGTTTAGGGATGATACTCGGTTTTGGTCCAATACTGGTCAAAATCACTGGATCTTGGATATTGGAAATATAAAAAATGTAAAAATCCGATACAATCCAAAACTCCCACATATCGTGTGTTTTACTCGGCGCAGACTGTAAAAATCATCAAACGTCATTTTTGCTGTTCATTTCTTCTTCATGGGAGGAGAATATTTGTTACCCATGTGGAGAACTATGTCTTTGAAAAAGCTGGAAAAGGCACAAATTATCAGCTTCATATTTTAAAAGACTGTCTACGCCTGATATCGGACTCTAAAAGTCGGCACGGTGCCGTCCCGACTTTTGTGTGGATGAAGACATTTCCTGAAACGACGCCGTGTTCTTCAAAACGTTTCCGTTTGGTTGTGTGTGGAAAGGGCCTTGACGAGAATGGGACATTGTCACTTAATCGTACATTTTTAATCAAAAAAAAAACAGTTGATCATGAACATCTCTAAATAAATAATTGCCGTTAACATGTGTGAACTCTTGCTGGTCAGGCCTGCGGCGTCGACTTTGAGATCAGAGCCTTCTGTGCCAAGTCGATAGAAGAGAAGATTCACAAGAGGTGAGTGAGTCTCTGTCTCCTGTCGTCGCTCTGCTGCTTCTGCCACAGTTTGTCGTTTGTGTTTACATCTGCAAAAGATCTTAACATTCCAAAGGTTCCCACTGCTCCTTGAAATCCTTAAAAGTTTGTGAATTTGAATTTTCTTTTCCCAAGGCCCTTGAAAATAAGACTAAATAAACATGGGTCATTTGAAAGTTCTTGAATTTTGTTCACTTGATATTTAGGTAAATGTCTCTCTAGTTTGTTTACGACGCCACCTCTTGTTTCATGTTTCCCTGCATTGCTTGATGTTTGTAGACATGGAGTCATAATTACTAGCGGTGTGTTGTGGACACTGTCCACTGTCTCCCTCCACCGTTGACGTTAGATTCCATGCAGAACAACGAGCGAGTAGCGCTAAGCAAGAGAGAGCGACGACGACGTGATGCCTGGGAAATGATAATCCAAGATAATTCCAAATGACAAAGACTGGCTTTGACCGAGCTCCCAAGGACAATCACTTGTCCAGATGCAGAGCGTCCTGCAAGTCAATAAAAGTGGACGCCATGGACGAAGACGCTCTTACAAGTTGCCCTCCAATCTTAAAGGTCGCATAGAACAGTCTATTTAAACCAAAAATCCAGAATACTGACGTCTACTTAGATAAATTAAATCATATTTATGGTCAAAAACCTCATAGTCTCTTCAGATTAAGCCAGATTATTGCTGCTCTCAGCCAGCCTCTGAACAGACATTCTGTTTCTGAGCTAATGCCCCGCCCCCCAGAACACTGAGTCTCTTGTGATTGGCCAGCTACCAGCTGACTGACTGCTCCGCGGTGCTTCTTCTTCTTCTTCAGGTTGAATGTTCACGTCCATGACCAGGAGTAGCTGTTGAGGGTTAGTTGCACGGCAAATGTGCTAGTTACGTAACTAAACTGGACTTTTCAAAACCTCTTGCTCGAGCTCAGGTAAACAGAGAAGCCCTTCTTTGTCAGAAGTGGCTGAAGTGTTTATTGTGACACTTTAGTGATGTTTAGATACAGGAAGGACACGGGGACACACCAAAAAACATCAGGCATTTGATTTTCCACTGAGTGGTCCTGGAAAGTCCTTGAATTTGATGTCAACCAAGGTGTGGGACCCCTGGGTTATATTTCACAAGATGAGTTTTGCTTGTAAAGGTGGTCATTGGACGGACGGGGGGTGAGTTTTTACGACAGTGAGGATAAAACGCTTGACGGATTCCTTTTATTCCGCTGACTTGTGTCCATGTAACCATACGATGTGTTTCCATCATGGTTTGGTTTGGAATGGTAAAGCCGTGGTTCAGGTTTGCAAGAGCACAACCTTTACTTGGTAGGCGGGGCTAATGGTAACGGTACGATGTCACGAGTGACTCAACGCAATGGAGGACGTCCAGCAACTCGGTTTGTGTCTCAACAAGACAAAGTCAAGCTATGGGACATTTACACCCATTGTCGCCCAATCAGCTGATTGTTGGGGGTGGAGCCGGTTTAGCTCCGCCCTAACCGGACTGTACCATTTCACTCTGGTACCCCAAGAAAGGAATAGAAGTGCCAAAAAATAGAATGGTTGTGGCTGGTTATTTTGCAAAACAAAAGGCTAACCACCGTACTGTACCAAACTGAACCGTGCCAAACTGAACCATACCAACAACCGCGTGTGTGTGTGTGTGAGCAGGAACTCTGTGCGTTTGGTGATCAGGAAGGTTCAGTACGCTCCAGAGAAACCTGGTCCTCAGCCCATGGTGGAGACAACTCGCAGTTTCCTGATGTCGGACAGATCCCTGCACCTGGAGGCGTCTCTGGACAAGGAGGTACACACACACACACACACACACACACACACACACACACACACACACACACACACACACGTTTGCGGGGACCCTCATAGACATAGTACATTCTCTAGCCCCTGACCCTAACCTTAACCATCACAACTAGATGCCTAACCCTAAAACCAGGTCTTAACCCTGAAAAAACCCTTTAAAGAAGTGAGGACCAGACAATGTCCTCACACAAGATAAACATGAAACCAGTGAAAGTCCACGTTTTTGTCATGTGACCTTTAAAAACAGTGTGTGTGTGTGTGTGTGTGTGTAGCTGTATTACCATGGTGAGCCGATCAGCGTCAACGTTCACGTCACCAACAACTCGACCAAGACTGTGAAGAGAGTGAAGATCTCTGGTACGTCTCTGTCCACTTCCTCCTTTCCTGTCTTCCTTCTTCTGCCTCTTCTTTGTTCTCCTCATCTTCCTTCCTTCACCTTTACTCTTCTTATTCTTTTCCTTCTCCTCTCCTTCCTCTTATTCTTTCTTTCCTTCCTCCCCCTTTGTCTTCTTTCCTTCACTTTTTTCCTTTCCACTCTCCCTTCTGACCTTTCACTTCCCTCTTTTTCTACGCCTATCTTCCCTCCTTCCCCTTACTTTTCTTAATTCCTTCATCCACCTCTTTCTTTCCTCATTATTTCCCCTCCTTTCCTCCCTGTCTCCTCCTCTTCCCTCCATCTTTCCTCCTCCTTTGTCTTCTTTACTTCCTCTTCCTTTCTTTGCCTCTTCATCTTCATTCCTTTCTCCTCCTTCACCTTAACTCCTTTATCGTATTCACAAATATAAAAGTAAATTCAAAAATTATTTGATTGACATTTTTCTGTTGTTTTTTTAATAGCTGACATTTTCTCTCTCTGTGTCCCTGTCTGTCTCTCTGTGTGTCTCTGTGTCCCTGTCTGTCTCTCTGTGTCTCTCTGTGTCCCTGTCTGTCTCTCTGTGTGTCTCTCTGTGTGTCTCTGTCTGTCTCTCTGTCTGTCTGTCTGTCTCTCTGTCTCTGTCTGTCCCTCTGTCTGTCCCTCTCGGTGTTTTTCTGTCTGTCTCTCTGTGTCTCTGTTCCTCTGTCTGTCTCTCGGTGTCCCTCTGTCTGTCTCTCTGTCTGTCTCTCTCTGTCTCTGTCTGTCTCTCGCTGTCTCTCTGTCTGTCTCTCTGTGTCCCTCTGTCTGTCTCTCTGTCTGTCTGTTTCTCGGTGTCTCTCTGTCTGTCTGTCTCTCGCTGTCTCTCTGTGTGTCTCTCTGTCTGTCTCTTTGTGTGTCTCTGTCTGTCCCTCTGTCTGTCTCTCTGTCCCTCTGTCTGTCTCTCGGTGTCTCTCGGTGTCCCTCTGTCTCCCTCTGTCTGTCCCTCTGTCTGTCTCCCTCTGTCTGTCCCTCTGTCTGTCTGTCTCTGTCTGTCTGTCTGTCTCTGTCTGTCTGTCTGTGTCTGTCTGTCTCTGTCTGTCTCTCTGTCCCTCTGTCTGTCTCTCTGTCTGTCTGTGTCTGTCTGTCTCTCTGTGTCTGTCTCTCTCTGTCCCTCTGTCTGTCTCTCTGTGTCTGTCTGTCTCTCTCTCTCTGTCTGTCCCTCTGTCTGTCTCTCTGTGTCTGTCTGTCTCTCTCTCTCTGTCTGTCCCTCTGTGTCTCTCTCTCTGTCTGTCCCTCTGTCTGTCTCTCTGTGTCTCTCTGTCTGTCTCTCTCTCTCTGTCTGTCCCTCTGTGTGTCTCTGTCTGTCTGTCTGTCCCTCTCTGTCTGTCCCTCTGTGTGTCTCTGTCTGTCTGTCCCTCTGTCTGTCTCCCTCTGCAGTGCGTCAGTATGCAGACATCTGTCTCTTCAGTACGGCTCAGTATAAATGTCCAGTGGCTCAGCTCGAAGCCGAGTGAGTCTCGCATCATCATCGTCGTCACACAGACACAGAAACACATAAATGTAAACACATCAATAGTTTGAAAACCTTTAATAAAAACAAAGGGATCAATTTAGTTTAAACTTAAACGAATAAATAACACTTTTCATTAATTTTGGCACCAAATCACAACGTGTGTTACTTTAAATCATAGATACATTAAAGTTCAGTGTTTAAATGTACTTTAAATAATAACATAAGCTCAGTTTTAACTGGTTTCCTGTCGACCAATTGTTTTAAACTGTAGTTGATGTGGATTTAAAGGTACAGTGTGTCAAATTTTGCCACATTTATAGCTGAATCGATTCACTCTTCTAAGTGTGTTGGAGAAACTGTGTAGCCTCCAGTTATCAGGAAAACCCAAAAGACGTGTAGTTTGTCCGTTGTGGGCTACTGTGAAAACGCAGAGCTCATTCTGGGTTTAATGAAAAACATCCCCTGTAAACACTTAGGTTTAATTATTTTATCTTTAATTTCTGCCAAAGTGAAAATAAGTGAACCTAAATTTTACAGGCTACTAGTGGTTTCAGAGGAGAGAAACTGGTTTGAACCAGTTTTACATATTTAGTGTTTAGATAAACCGATTTTAAGGAGATTAAATTAAGAGTGTAAACTGTATTAAAGTTTACAAAAAAATAAATAAAAAAACTAGGCCGAACTAAATCGCAGCAGCTTTTTTAAAGAAACAACAGCTTGTTGTTAGAACGGGTTTAAACGAGTGTCAAGGAGTGTATGCCTCTGGTGGGCGGGGCTTCCGTGATTGACAGTGTGACGTGCGTCTCCACAGCGACCAAGTGTCGTCCAGCTCCACCTTCTGTAAGGTTTACACTCTGACCCCGACGCTCGACAAGAACAGGGAGAAGAGAGGACTCGCTCTGGACGGAAAACTCAAACACGAAGACACCAACCTGGCCTCGTCCACCATGTAACGCACGCACACACACACACACACAGATGTGCACGGGTGTGTCGGTGCTGTCACATGACCCACAGCGCTGTGGATGTGTGTGTGTGTGTGTTTCAGTGTGAAGGACGTCACCAACAAAGAGGTTCTTGGGATCCTGGTTTCCTACAGAGTCAAAGTGAAGCTGGTGGTTTCACGCGGAGGGTAACGCCCACCCACACACACACACAAGCCCCTCCCACTCTGCTGACATCACTTCCTGCCTGGACTTTGCTGATGAAATGTTTGGGGCTGAGCTTCACCAGTTTCAACTTTGTTGGTTTTATGAGATTTAGATCAAATCTGACTTAATTTAAAACTGAAGTTTAATTGGTTGAACTCGGGTTTAAATTTCCACAGATTATGTTTTCTGCAGCGTCTGTGTGAGAGGGGAAGGAAACAGGCCGACACACACTGGGTTCACTCCTGTTTAAAAAAAATAAAAGCCTCACCATTTTTAAACAGAGTGAACTTTTACAGTAGCTTTAGATAAGTTTGGTCCCTCTGTGTGTGTCTCAGACAGATGATGACATGAGGAACAAACTCGGCTCATGTTTTTAGTGTGGAGTAGAAATTTGGGCTTATTTTGAAAACAAACAGAAACTGAAATTTTTATTTTGAAATCTGCAGGGTTGTCTTTTAGATTGGACAAACAGAAACGCAGACTTTTATTTTGAAAACTAAGGGGGTTCTGTGTTAGTGTTGAATGGAAACTGAGACTTTTATTTTGAAAACTACGGGGTTGTGTTTTAGTGCGGGACAAACAAAGTCAGTCTTTTATTTTGAAAAACCTCCGTTCCATTGTGCTATTTTGTTGCTAACTTGGTGTTTGATCGTGTGGCGTGTGTTTTCATGTGTTTTCAGGCGTGTTAGTGTTGACACTGAAACCACATGGGTGTGGGTGGAGCCTTTATGGTGGTGGGCGGGGCCTGTGTGTGTCCACAGGAAGTAGAATGTGATGACGGTGCAGCTCGGCCTCAGATTTCTGCTTCATCCTCAGACTCTGCTGTTGTTGCTCGTCACTGTTTGTTGTCAACTTGTTGCCTCCTGCTTTTCATTTCATCTCCCTCTGTGTTTTTGGCTTCCGGTCTCCCTCCCCCTCCTCCCCTTCCTCCCCCCCCCCAGGCTGCTGCGAGGCATGTTGGAGAGGTAAATGTGAACGACAGCCTCACTTCGAATTTCAAACAGCCTGGTTTTAACGAAACTCAAGAGTCTGTATTCTGGATTTAACAACGTACAAACCAGTTTAATTGGTTTGAATATCAAGTTAAAACCTAACATTAACTGGATTAAAGCTGGTATAAACTTGGTTTGAAACTGGTTTAAATTTAGTGCACATTGAAGTGGATCCAGTCCAGTTTAAAAGCCATTTAAATTGAACCGATCTGAACTAGTTTAAACCCATTTGATGCAGTTTTAACTTGATGATGATCTTATTCAAACTGATTTTAAAGCAGTGAGTTGTAAACTGGATTTGGATCCACTTCAGGTCACATCAAGTTTAAACACAAGACTAAATAGTTTAACAAAGAGTAGCTTTAAACTAGATCAGTTGATGAGTGAAACTTAAATGTAAACTAAAGTGGATTCAATCCATTTTGTATTATGCTGTGAAAACGGCGCTGTTCATATACAGTCATAAACTGGTTTAATAATTAGGTGTAAACTGGGTCACTCCAACTGTAATAGCACACTTTTGACTGTGCATGGCAAGAAACGGATCCGCAGCGCCCCCGAGAACATTCAAAATAAATAAACGGCCCCAACAAATGGTTTCACCTGCACACGCGTATCAGGATAAGATCTCGGATCCAACAACAGCCATTTTGGTGAATTTGAACAAGCTTTGTTGAGATCAATGTCTAATTTGTTGAGAATGAAGACGTTGTCACAAAGTTGTCAAATGCTTGACTTTATGTCACACAGTGTTGGCACTAGGGGGCGTCAAAGTTTCTGCGATTTCTGACGACGCTTGCAAATTCACAAAAGAAGGTCCAATCGCAACCGAACTTGCTGTGATTGATAGTAAGCATAGTTTTGGGTTCAAACCAGTTCACACTGAGTTTTTGTGGCTGGGTGATTCACTTTTTGTTGTAAACGTTACAAAGTGCGTGTGTTTACAGGGACGTGTCGGTGGAGCTGCCCTTCATTTTAATGCATCCTAAACCCGTGGAGCCGCCGCTGTCCCGCCCACAGTCTGGTGAGTCCATTAAATAAGCAGCAACAGAACTTTTGCTGAGTCGTGTTGCTGCTGTTTCTTTACGGCAGCAGAGTAATTGTTACATATTTATAGCATTGGGGGAGGGGTTTGTTTGTTTGTTTGTTTGTTTTTGTTTGTGGTACTTGGTTGTTTAAACTTGGTATCTTGAATTTGATTGTCCAAAATCAAACCCTTAATTATCTTTAAAAATTTCAATAGTTGCTTAAAAATTACGATATTTGCTAAATTGCGTTGCTCAAACATGTCACAGACACAATAAACTAGATTGTGATTCTTGACATTTTTGTCAAGAATTTGATGAGTTTTTAATTACGAGCCGAACTCTGCTGTCATTCAGCTCCTTAGTATAAATATTGTCACTCTTGTAAAATGAAAGTGCCATTATTTTCCTCGGAACTGAAGATGTGACTTCTTCTGGATGCTAATTAACGTAACGTGCTTTTATTGCGACATGTACGTGTTCTCTGGAGTAGAATGAGCTGATGTTTAATTAACAGGAAGTTGAAAATGTTGTACACTCTTGAAAACCACCAGGGGGCAGTATAAGGATCAGATATAGTCAGTCCGTTTGGTTCTGCGATGTATTTGCTCAGTGGATTTAACGTTCAAAGTGAACTCTCCACACTAGTGCTGCTTCAGTCATATGAGGTCCATTACCATGGAGATGAGAGTGTGTTTTAATAATAAACTGGTTTAATAAATAGAGGCAAAATGGCTCCACAGCGCCCCCTGGAACTTTTAAATCAAACAGTCCATGCACGCATTTATCGGGATAAGATATAGAAGAAAAACTTTTCTTGGTTCCATCGCCCAAACTTAACAGAAAGGCGGCCATTTTATATCAAATGGCCATTTTGGGCTAGGGTTAGGGTTAGCTTTATCCTTGAGCTTTATTTTCTTTCCAACTTGGTGAAGTCAGTCGGGACAAACTGAGGACTAAAAGCTGCGATGTGTGCGAAAGTAAAACTTTTGTCGGATCCATCGCCAACACCCAACCAGAAAGTGGCCATTTTGGCAATTTCACACACGTGGTATTTGAACAAATTCCTCCCGGAGCTTTATTGCGATCAACGTCTAATTTGCTGAGGTCACTCGGGACAAAATATGGACTGAAAGATGTCCCAAAGCTTCACTTAATGTCACACAATTTTGACACTAGGGGGCGTCAAAGTTGCCGTTAATTGTGATGACTCAGCAGAAAACATGAAACTCTTATAAATCCACAACTGAAGGTCTGATCACAACCAAATGTATGGACATTTTGACTGGTCCCCACAAGGTTAAATGGCTTTTTCAGGGTTAAGACCTGGTTTTAGGGTTAGAATTGGGTTTAGATTAGGATTAGGGTCAGGGGCAAGAGAATGTATTCTGTCTATGAGGGTCCACGCAAAGATAGTAAGACCAACATCTGTGTGTGTTCCAGCTGTGCCAGAGATGGATCCGCCCATCGACACCAACTTGATAGAATTCGACACAAAGTGAGTTTAGTCGGTTTCTCGTTATGCCGATGACATCGCCACGTCTCGTGAGCGCAGCTAACGTGACGATGTCTCTGCGTCCACAGCAGCATCTCCCAGGACGACGACTTCGTCTTCGAGGACTTCGCCCGCCTGCGGCTGAAAGGCGTCATGGACGACAAGGACGAGGACTGCTAGGAGCTCGCCGACCCTTCACACGCTCGCTTCAAACACGCCGCGCGCACACACACACACACACACACACTGTTGACGTTACATTCCCCGCTGGAGGGGATGGATGAGGATGGATGTTTGGACGGACGCCTCGGGGGCTCAGTGGTGTTCTTCCTCTCCCGCTTCTGCCATTCGTCACGCCGCCGCCATCTTCTCCCTCCATTTTCTGCGATCCCTCTTTCGTTCCTGAAGGTTGTAAACTGTCGCTGTGAAGCAGCTGCGGCGTCCGGACCGAAATCTCGCCATCGCTTTGTTTGAAGTCGTAACCTTAAGTTGTGGGCGGGGCTTAATCTGAGTGCGTACCATGTGACAGGAAAGACCGAGCAGCCACAGTAGAAATAAAGTTTGATAAAGAGTCGAAATGTTTGTCAACTTTTACGTTGACGCTCGCGTCTCGTACAAACAGGATATATATTTGAAACAAAAAAAATTACGAGACGTTGAGGCGCCTGTTTGACGCTTTTTTCCGTAAACACTGTATATGCTTTTTTTTAAGGGAGGAAACACACACACACTCACACACACACAACAGTCTTAACACCGGCGACTGAAGTTCGATTTCACCAGCATCCTCCCTTCCCCCGCTCAATCCCCTCGTCACTTCCTGTCCGCAGCCATCGCACTCTTTCTTTATTCCCACAGAATCATTCCACACTTTTTTTCCCCTCGAAAAAATTAATAAATCCCAAACTCGCAAAATACGTTTGATGTTTATCTACATTTTTCTTACTGTTTGTAAAAATAAACAAACGTAGTTCAGGCGACGCACCGCGACTGTAAATAAAGATGGACGACGGGTCTACATTTCCTGATGCTATGTTCCATTTACATTGAAAGTCAGAACTGGGAATGATGCCACTACGAATCCCCAAGTTCCCTGCGTTCCAGCTGAGAAGTCGGAAGTGCAAATGTATCTCAGGCTAACTATTAGCCACTAGATAACAACGCTCCACGTGGTATTTTGCTCAAACAGCGTAGCAACACCGCGTCCACGAAAAAAATCAAACAGTACGATGTGTACGACTGATTTTACTGTGAAACAAATCCGACAATAAAGTGGCAAAGTGTTCGTACGATGGCAGCCATCTTGGAATCCAGTGTTGGGATTGGTGAGTTAGCTCGTTTTCTAAGTTGGCATTCCAGGTTCCCGACTTCAAATGGAACGCACCATGACCCATGACACCATGAATCAGCTGCTATTCACAACGTCTCAACCTGTTTTGTATAAATAAATTATTAGTTCGACTGTAGCCAGCCACTAGGGGGCGACCCAGACGTTAATTGTTCTCCATCTTTGTTCATAGTCCACATTTTGAGTTTGTTTATTCTGTGAAAAACATAATTAAAACAACTTAAAATGGAATTTTGTCTGTGAAAACAACAAAGCAGATTTTTTTTATTTCAGTTTTAGTGAAACATCGCAAGTGTAGGTTAGTTTAAAAAAAATGGGTTTGATTTCTTTACGTTAAGAAAGATGTAGACGATCGTTGGACTGAGCTGACGTTTGAATTCGGACTTTAACTTGTTTTTTGCATCTAAAATCCAAAAGTTTTTAATTTAAAAAAGTGTGATTTAAAAATCGTCAGTTTTTTTTTAAAGGGAAATACTGTGACTTTTAATTTGGTTTATTGTCAACGTCTGTTAAAACCATCGTTTTTGTTATTATAATTATATTCAGTAACGACTTTAAACTGCATTTTGTGCCTTTAATGTCTCACTGTTGCCAATTTAACTAAACGGTCACTGATTGATGACATCATCAGTGACAAAATTCGGAACAACTTTGATTCAGAATAAACCGTTCAGACTACATTTTTACATTAAAAAAAGAAAAGTAAATTAAAAATAATGATTTGATCTTTTTAGATTTTTAGTGACGCCATTAAAACATTTTTATGTTGACCTTAAATCACCACTTTTCCCTTAAACGACGATGCCATGGGACAAAATATAGTTTTATCGTTAAAAAAAAAATAAAGTGAAACTGGTGCCATGAAAAACGTTTTCCAAAAAAGAAACCAAATTTGTCCCAGTTTTTCCCTTTAAATCATGTTTTGTCTTTACCTTTTGGTCCAACTCAGACGTGATATGAAGGACTTGAGAAGTTCGGGTTTCGTGGTTATTCTTATTTGTGTTTTTTGTTCTCGTCTCCATCTGTTTGGTCTGAAACAAACGGCGGTGGCGGCCATGATGCGTTCAGGGCCACGGGGTCGTTTTGTCTTTGGTCCACATTTCAGAGACACAGCAGCACTTTGATCAGACAAACCCACACAACTGCACGCAGGGTTTTTTTGTTTGTTTGTTTTTTGTCGACTTTTCTTGCATCGGGAAACAGAGGAACATCCATCTCGTTTTTCGTAAATTCTCCATTGTGTCTTTGACGAGTCAATGCGGCTAATCTCGTCACCAAACCAACAACTTTGCGATGTACAAACTGCCAAACTCCCGCCCTCCCTCCCGCCTTCGCTCAGTCACTGAAGCTGCGAACCAGAAGGGAAGAAGAAGAAACGACACGGAGCATGTTTTAGATTTTTTAAAAAAAAAATTTATTTCAATTTTTCCTTTTTTTTTTTTTTGTTAAATTACGCAGTGCTGTGAATCGTACGAGCTGTGATTCTGTCCTTACTTTGTCGTGCATATGTGGGGTAACTTTGCTAAGTGTGAAAATATTTTTGACAAGTGCCACGCCCCGGCCTGTGCGATGCTAACCATAATGTCTATAAAACAGAAGGCAATTTTCTGCTGGTGGAACCAACACCACAAAAGATAGAGTTAAGATTATTATGCTTCTGATTATTATTATTATTATTATTATGGTGACTATTATTATTATCTACTGTATCATTTGCAACATGATTATTCTCATAATCATTTGAGTCTATTGTTTTGCCATGTATTTTTATTTTGAGATTTTTATTTTAGTTTTCTTTTTATTATTAAAGTTAAAATGAACTAACACACTATTGTTGCCACGTTTGTTCATAAAAAAAATTTTTTTACTTAGTATAAAGTTGGTGAAATTGGCGTAATTTGTTGCCATCACATCACCAAAGGAAGTGATGCCACATGTATCGCGCTAGCTTTTGAGTATGAATGCAGAAAGGAGCTATATGCTATTGCTACATAGATAACATTAGCATTAGCAGCTGTTTAAGCACTCGAGGTGGGCACATAAAAAAATGCTGATCTTGACAATTGTTGCATAGCTAACATTAGCAGTTGTATAGTCATTCCGGGTGGGCACAAACCATTCCAAATGTTAGCTATCTCTAGCATTAGCAGCTGTTGTGTCATTTTTGGTTGAGCACATAAACTACCAATGGTGGTTGTTGTTACATAGCTAACATTAGCATTAGCAGCCGATATAATATCCATGTTAGCTATCGCTATGTAGCTAATATTAGCACTGACAGTTGTTTGGCCACCTCATGGGTACATAAAAAAAAATGCAGATGTTGGTAATCTTTGTATAGCTAAAACTAGCATTAGCAGTGTTTATTTTTTTTTACGTGGAACTTAAGTTTAACATCAAAAGCAGCTCATTTTAATTTAAAGCAGGTTTATTGTAAATCACAAGTGAACAGGGTTGAATCCACATTCAGCAGAAACTGGTTTAGCTGTGTGAACACGTAGGTTTCAGTCTCTTCCTCTATGATTTTTTTAAAGGTTATGAAACTATATTAAAAAATAATAATAAAAAAAAAACATCATCTCCGTCATAAAGCGTCGTAGTCGTCGTCGTCCTCGTGTTTCCTCTTCAGCGACTCGCCGCCGCCACTGTTCTGCGACACCATGTTGGTGGTGATGAGGATGTTTTTGGAGCCGATCAGTGATTGGTTGATGAGGACGTTGGAGGCCGGCGTGGACGACGTCGCTGTCGGGGGGGAAAAAAGACGGGACAAGTCGAGGTTTAACTGTCGCATCGTTGTCAATTTAAATAATAAATAATAAACGAGAGCGATGAGACCGCGACGAGTCGCTTCTTACTGGTTTTAGCCGTGGTCGTCTGAGAAGGGGGCGGGATCTGAACGGTGAACCTCTGACTCGTCAAAGACACCGGAGCTCCGACTTTAGAGGTGACGGACTGAACCGACGGAGTTCCTGTAGAGACGACGTCAGTCAGAACAAACTGGGGCACCACGTTTCTGTGTGTGTGTGTGTGTGTGTGTGTGGCGCCCTCTGCAGACTCACCCAGCGTCGGTGTGGTCGGTCTGCTGGACACGGCGCCGACGCTGAGACGAGGCACAGATATCCTGCTGGCAGACGACGCCACCTGGAGGAACAAAGACGCGTTACACTCACACACACACACACAGCTGCAGACACTGAGCTCGACCGCTCACCTTCTTCTGGACCGACTTGAGTCTGTAGTTTGGCGCCGTTAGACAGTAGCGGTCTGGAGGAAGACGTGGACCGGTGTAGGGTTTGATGAGCGGCAGGGGAGTCTGGTTCTTCTGCCTGGCAACTTCCAACAAGAACTGAAGATCGAGGGGGGGAAAATAACAAACAAAACAATAAACAACAAACAGAAGAATGAAAGAAAGTTTGAAGAATGTCTCGGGTTGTTTACGTCTCGTGGCGGCGGCGACGTGAACGACTGGTCCATGCGGCACTGGATCGCCAGTTTGATGTCGTCGGCATCCACGCTGGACTTCTTGGCGTGTGTGGAGTAGATTTTGGCGTCTTCGATAATTGTCGTCACGTATCCTGCGAAACAGACAAAACATTTTCAGGTTTAAGGACTTAACGGGCTGAAAAATCATGCGTCGGCGACTCACTGTAGGTGAACTCCAGCATCTGGTTGATGACCCGTGGTTCGTACTCTGTGATTCCCATGTCCTTTAGGATCTGGATCATCACCTTAAAAAGGGAACATCTGTCACACAACATGACTACAGCGGGACCATGATGAAACACGTGATCAGTTACTAATAATTAGTTTATGTTCCTCTGATTTTTCAGCTTCTTAAATGTGAAGATTTTCTGGTTTCTTTGCTCCAAATAACAAATAAGTCATTAAAACTGAATCATTTTGGTTTGTGGACAAAACAAGATCATCATTTCCAGGTTTGACATACACTGATTTACATTTTCCGGTATTTTATGGACCAAATGGCTCATCGATGAAGAAAATAATGGTTATTTATTAGCATTAGCAGCCATAATAATGTATATAATAGTGATACAAAGACAAAGATTACACATATTTTTTAAATATATGGAGATACTGACACACTCCTCCATCAGTCCTACAAAATCTACAGATTAAATCTACAATATCCTCAGAACATGTTCACATCTTTATCTCACTGTTACAGACTTTTCCAATAGGAAACTAAAGTTTGTAAACCACTCTCTCTCTCCCACACCAAAGTCCATAGAGAAAATCAGTGATTTTACATCACAGCACACAGGAGTTGTTGATCCACTGCTGCCT
>JAFBJR010000523.1:130320-159057 GCA_016785285.1 Brachirus orientalis
AATACATGGACGTGAGGAGACGCAGGACGTTCATCCCAACCAGACCTGGAGCGTAAAACGCCCCCATCCTGTCACACGGATGACAACATGAACCACAGGGATGACAACATGAACCACAGGAATGACAACATGAACCACAGGAATGACAACGTGAACCACAGGAATGACAACATGAACCACAGGGATGACAACATGAATCACATTAGGATGACAACATGAACCACAGACAGACAGATTCATCACCAGATCATTCCTTGATTGAAGACGAGTCCCAGAACGTTTCCACTGATGTCAAACTCTCCATATGAAGGCTGATGAAAAACACAAAAGTCTCCGTTTCATTCATTCTGTTCAATTATTTTGTTGAACTGTGAACAAATATTAATCTTCATCTGAAACACAGCAGATTAAATGGTGTTTTTCTCTTCTCTGTGTAATTATGTCCTCACCGCAGTGTCGTCTTTCTCAGTGTGTGGTGTCAGGTTGAGAGGAAATCCAACACAAACTCTGCTGTACTCACACACTGAGTTGTGTCACTTGTGTAAAATAATAAAATAAAGGCTGAAGGATGAGTTCAAATTCTAAATAATGAAGTTCCTACTGTCAAACTTGGAGCTGGAAAACCTGCACAGGCTCCATCACCATGTAGAGAAGGATTTAAAGGACAAAAATATACATTTCCTTTTTGTTTTGTTGAGTGGACTATAATTAGAGTATATTAAGTCTTCAGTTTAATATAATAATAATAATAATAATAATAATAATAATAATAATAATATAGACCAAAACAAACATGAGAACTCACAAATCCAGCCTCCAGGTCCCAGCACCAGCAGTAGTTGAGGAAACGGACGATGACCGCTCGAGCAAAATCCCCGATCAGGATGGTCAGATACGTCACCTGCACGTCCGACACGATGAGTTTCACAAACTCCTGCAGGAAAACCAGCAATGAAAACTGTTTTCCTTTCACCACAACCAGTCGAGGCAGATGCTGCACAGCTTTGACTCTGGGCGACTTTCTTTCTTATTATGTAAAGAGCCTTGAGATAATCTCTGTTCAGAATCAGATCAGAATTTATCCACTGATGATCACAAAAAAAGGATCACATTTGAACAATATTTGGCATGTGTATGCACTAAGTCAGTGGTTCTCAAACTTTTCATACCAAGTACCACCTGAGGGAATATTGAGCTCTCAAAGTACCACCATTATCACCAATGTTAAAATACAGTGGTGTAATAATCATCCTCCTCTTCCTCACATATACGTCAGACACTGTTCTAGTGAAATTAGATTAAGATGGAGTAAGAGATAAGGGGACTAATAATTATTATTTGATTTATTATTATTATTATTTTGATATTTGTTTCATTTTCTAGGCACTCCACTCTGATCACATACTCATATACAGTAGAACAATATTTCTGATTTTCCTCTAAGTTCCACTAGAGGAAGGTCAGTTTGAGAACCACGGCACTAAGTAAATCTCATCCAGATTACAGATTTGGCTCAGTTTAAATGTAACATGGTTCAATCCCATTAAACAAGTTCAGATGTGAACCCATCAGGATGTAACAGCTAATAAAAGCAGGTGTGTCGTGTCCTGCCTCCTGGCTGGAGGAAGTTTTGGTCTTGTTCTTATTTCCTGTTTTATTTGCTTAACTTCCTTTTACTCCACAGCACTAGTTTCACCTTGTTTAGGAGGCTGGCTGCACAGCTGGGCTTTGAGCGTAATCTGCACAGCTGTCTCCAATCCCCTGATCAGCCCTGGCATATTTATACCCAGATTTCCTGCCTCTCCTTGTCAGCGTGTCAAATCTGTCAGTCCGGTGACTCCCCGTCACCACGTCTGGTTAACTCAGTGCTCGTTTTTTGCCACACTGGGACTTTTTGTTCTTTCCCTTTAGATCCCTGTTCCTGAGCTCCACCTAGCCAGCCGGCCATTCAGATTAAATTAAGTTAAGAGAAGGAGATTATAATTTAAGAGAGTTGTCTATATTTGAAAATGTGTTTCAGTGTTGGCAGGTAAATGATGGAATGAGCTCAGAGTTGAAATTCTGTAGCTGACGTTTATTAAAAGGCAAAATAATAAAGGATTATCATTTAAATTAGGAAAATGTGAAAAAAACGAAGAATTGTGAATGTCAGAATGTACTGTTGTTTTTTTAACATTTTAATGTTAGTTTTGTGGTTCTGTTACTGATTCTGGGTTATTCAATTAATTGTACAGATTTTACAAAATTCCTTTTTCAGTCATTGATTTTGAGAAATGTATGTTAACAATGTATTCATTCATTCATTCCATATAAAGTACTGACTATTCCGACTCCAGTCTCCCAGCACGGTCCTCTGACGACGTCGGCTGGATCCACATTAGGAGGAGGAATGTCTGTGGTGTTGAAGTGGAGGCTGTAGTTTGAGTAATACTCATTCAACAGCCACTCAGTGTTGTTCTTGATCACCTTCTCTCTCTCCAGCTGAGGCAGAGAAAACACCGTGACGGAGAGTCAGAGACACAGATCAACATCAGGCTGATATGTGATCAATACAGACAGAAGATAATTCACACTGGCCTTTTAAAAGTAATTCTGTCTCAACACACTTTCAATTTTCAAAGCCTTTGAATTTCCTGCACTAAAAAATTCTGATTGAAATTTTGCATTTAAATATTCTCACTGTTCTCAAAATATATAGGTTGAAAATACTGAAATAATATAAAGTATATTCAGCGTGCACAAAAAAATTGGATTAAACCATGATACGATGATACCAAGGCTTGGAAATCAATTCACATATATATATGCAATATATTTCTGGATTTAACAAATTAAAAGCCAAACTGAATAAAACAAAGGTCCAAATCCATAATCTGTATCAGACCCGGATTAAATTTAGATTAATGGTGGAGCGTCTGATCCTGCACACAAAAAAAATATCATTTAAAGAAATGGGTGTTTCCTGCAAATTTGATCATTCTGTAAAGTTATCAGCAGGTAGATTCTTACCAAAATTGAAAACATACTGAAAGAATTCCGATCGATCCATCAAAAACTGCAGACAGGAAGTTGGTAGCAGAAGCACAAACCAACAAACTCCTACAGTCACATGTCGTACCTTAATAGTAACTTCATCAAACAGAGCAAAGAGGAACGTGTAAAGGTTTCCCAGGAACAGAGCGAAGATTCGACCCAGCTGCCACTTGAGAGCGATTCGAGGATGATAATCTTCCAACTCTGCGATGGTTTCAAACAGAGGAGGACAAACCAGACCCAGCAGAGACATCACAAACTCCACCTACACGCAGAGACAAGACGGAGCTTCTCCTCAGGTCTCAGCTCCTCCAGAAACAGACAAACGTCCAGGTGTTTGCTGTCAACTCACCTCGTTCTTTTCAAACCACGAGAGCTGAGCTGCGTCCATCTCAGCAAACTCCTGAGAACGTTTCACCACAAAGTAAATGAGATATCCACTTCCTCCCAGGCAGCACAGGATCATGAAGTTTGCCAGAACCCGGAGGAACCTTCGCAGGTGGATGTTCTCGTCTTTCTGGTTCTCTTGTTCATCCACGATGGACTCCTACGGTGAAGAGAAAGAAAACAAAACGACTGTTAAATAAGGAAAGCTGAATGGAAAGTCTACATGATGGTCTACAAGATCCTCTGTGGCGACCTCTAAAGGGAGAAGTCAATAGTCGAAGAAGAGACTGACTGACAAATAATGAGCTGTTCTATAAATCCAGCAAAAGACTGATGGATAAATAATGAGCTATTTCATAAATCCACCAAGAAATGGACTGCCAAATAGTGAGCTGTTCTATAAATCCAGCAAAAGACTGATGGATAAATAACGAGCTATTTCATAAATCCACCAAGAAATGGACTGCCAAATAGTGAGCTGTTCTACAAATCCAGCAAAAGACTGATGGATAAATAACGAGCTATTTCATAAATCCAACAAGAAATGGACTGCCAAATAGTGAGCTGTTCTACAAGTCCAGCAAAAGACTGATGGATAAATAACGAGCTATTTCATAAATCCACCAAGAAATGGACTGCCAAATAGTGAGCTGTTCTACAAATCCAGCAAAAGACTGATGGATAAATAACGAGCTATTTCATAAATCCACCAAGAAATGGACTGCCAAATAGTGAGCAACAGACTCACTGCCAAATACAATCTAGAGTATTTTACTCATTATTTTTGCAGGCAGTCTCTTGGTAGATTTATAGAAAAGCTCACTATTTGGCAGTCCTCCAAGCCATCATAGCAGGTCTCACTGCCATCTGTAGACCTTCCCTTTCTCTTGTGTTCCTCGGGTAAAGCTGACTATTTCATTATTTTTTTTGCCACCAAACATTTTCCTTTTTTATCTCATCAACTTTCATTCTGTTTTTGTTGATCTCCGACATGAAAAGTCATGTCTCCAACACAAAGACACACCTGCTAACCTTGAAGCTGGTGGTAATGGAGGCGTACTTGTTGTCTGCAGTTTCAGGATTTCCGATCAGATAATCCCAGCTGGTGAACATCTTCCAGCTGAAGGTGAACTCTCCTTCATCTGCGCCGTCTCCTCCTTCGTTTGAGTTGCGAGCCATTCTAAAAGCAAAAAAAAAAACACACACACTTTTAATCAAATCAAACCACGTGCACACGTGAACTGTACGTGATTATCTGTGCGTATCGCCTACGTTCTGATGACAACCATCAGACTGTAGCCAAAGATCCCAACGCCCACGAGCAGGTACGACAGAGGGAGTCTGAACTGCAGCAGCCCAATGGTTCGCTTGTCGTCGTAGTAACCGTAGAACAGGAAGGAGTACTTGCAGTATCCCTGTTAAAGTAAACAGAAACAGAAATGTCACGAAGCAGCTGCAGGACAACTCTGAAACAAAGAACACAGAAAAAGTTTAGCACATTAAAGCAGAACTACGCAGGTTTGGTTACCCTAATTTAACAGCCTCAGAGTCATTGTGAAGGTTAAATGTCTTATTGTGAGGAGACTGCAGGCTGTGTCCACTGCCCCCTACTGTCTATTAGTGAAAAACCAGCCTTTCAAGATCAGGGCCACTGATCAAGAAGCGGAAACTTAGCACACCCTAACCAGGTACTGTCTACAAGATCAAGGCAGTGACAGTGTTATTTTAGACCAGTTTTTAATGACATTCAGGTTATCCTCAGTAGTAGCCACAAGGGGGAGCTCTGTAGAGAAAAAGGCAAAAAACCAACCACACTTGCAAGTTTCCACTTTACGTAATTTCATCTAATCTTTTCTGCTTTTACTCAACTTTGATACCATAGACCATCTACTGCTTGTTGAGACATTCAGTCTGGATGAGGCACATGTGGCGCTTTTCCACTGTACAGTTCCAGCTCGACTTGGCACAGCTTTTTTCTTCCTTTTCCATCAGTGATAGAACCTGGTACCTGGTCCTTTTTTCAGTCCCTGCTCTGATACTAACATGTGACGTGGACAGACTGCCGGCCACTGATTGGTCAGAGAGCGTCGTCACTGGAAGAGTCACGAGCGCGAACAATGTTGAACTGTAGATGAGTTAAAACGACTTGAAAATCCTGAAAACATGCGTTAATCTGCAACATTTAACAAGGACATTTGTAAAATGTCCATATTTAACAGAGGAGTCTGGTGTATTTAGCGACAGCACTGCTGAAAGACGGAGATGGTGAGCCCAATCACAAGCCGTTCAGCCGTATTTCACTTCAGTGACTGTGTCAGACGGAGTCAGGAAGTACTGAACCGTTCAGTGAACTCATCTGTTTAGAAAACTGAGGAAAAAGAAAACAACGGCTTTGACCGTCACGTGTTTGTGTCTTTGTGTCGTCACGGCTGTTTCTATGACATTGACATATTGACATGACACACTGATGAGGAACTGCTGTATGAAGTCATGAAAAACAACGTGTTTGATACCAAACTGAGTAGAGTCGTGCCGAGCCGTGCTGGAACTGGAAAAGCAACCTTTGGATTTCTTCAATCCACACGACTACTGTGGGAAAAGTTTTGGTAACACTTATAAAAAAACTGTTTAACTAATCATTAGGAAAGGATTATCTGTTACTTTGCTGTGTAAAGGAATAGGCTCAACACAAATTAAATTCATCAGATGTCGGCCACAGTGTTCTCAATTACACAGTAAACAAACACGTGTCAAGTTGTGCAACGGCCAAGAAAGTCCCTCATGAGATTGGTGGAACCTCTGCAAAAACCTACTGCTGTATTTGTTTTTGTTTTCAGAGATTTGGTTTCAAATAAGTTAGTTTTGATTATAAAAAGTTGTGAGGAGGAGAAAAAGCCGAGGTAACACTTCACAAAAAAGACTAAGACTAATCTTGAGGTAACCATTAGGTAAGGATTATCTGGTCGTAACCTGCTGTGACCTTGTTCTGTAAGGGAGTATAAGCTCCACAGGAATGCATTTCGTCGCCGCCGTCTTCTCAGTTTCACAGTAAACAAAAGTGTGTCAAGTTGTGCAACTTCCGAGGAGAATTTGGTGGAACTTCTGGAAAAACCTTGTACTGTATTTTTGTTTTTAGTGGTTTTGTAATTTCACATCAGTTTCTTTTTGGGCATAAAAAGCTTCCAAAGCTTGTGAAGAAGAGAAAAGTTGGTGAATAATAAATGATGTTGTATTGCGATAAGAGCTATAATATGATATATTAATATTGAAAGTGATATAGTAGGGTACTATAAGCAAGGCCATATATTGGGATTTTTGTTTTTATTCTTTAGAAAAACACTCATCATAAAAATAACAATGTTGTCTGCATAAACAATATAGTTTTCTTTGTCTAAATAAGAAAAGTGAAAGGAGGAGGAGAGAGAGAGTCAGATGGCTGCAGCCAACTAGTGGTTGGAGGCTGAAATACAGCACAAGACCACTATCAAAAATATTTCCATACTGATACAGTGATTCAAAGAATCAATACAGTATCATAGTCATAACTCTCCCTACCTTATCAATACCTAAAGATTAGCTAATTAATACCTAATCATTGCTTAATCATTATCTGACGAGATAATGGACTAATATATGTTAATCATAATTAATCATTAGCTAATAGGTACCTAATATTGTCTAATTATTATTTTATAATTACCTAATCCTTCTTTATCTTTTTTTTAAAAAAACAATAATCTTTGTTGTCTTTTCTACTGATTCCATGTGTTTTATCAGCTCACAGAAAATATTGTGAGCAATTTAATTCATATAGCCAATTTTTTGGTAATTTATAGATTAATTTTGCATCATAAATATACTTTTATATTGTGAATTTTATGTTTTGTTCCATATTAAAACAATTTTGTGAAATATTGTCATGAATATCATTATTGCGATATCACAATGGAATATTGTGACATTAGCTTAAGCTCATATCACAAACCCCGACTGAACATTTGTTTCTTTCCTAAAAAAATTTGGACTATTTTTTTACTTGACCCTCTCCCGACCAGACTAGATGCTCATTGGCCTCCAGGTCATTTGGGTTTGACCTGACATGAACCGGGTCAGAACAAACTGAAAATTGCAGCAAAGAACCTCACACCAAAGTCAAAGAGCACAGAGAAATCCATGGCTGTGGCCTGCTCTGCCCGGGGGACAGTTTTCCTGGGAATGGATCCGTAGGGGAGACCCATGAGGATCTGAAAACACAAAACAGTGTCTGTTAAATCAAGTCACCCGAATAATAAAAGCTTGTAAAACTGAATTCGGAGCTCGTACCTCGGGCAAAACCACCAGGCCAAACATGAAGCCAAACAGAACCAAGTTCAGACCGTACATCCACCTCAGAAAGATGAAGTACGACGCCACAGACGACCCAAAGTGACCTGCGGTTTCCACAAACACAACAAAGCTGCACTCAGGAGTCGAACAGCAGCTGCTTACGCTTTATTTTGATAGTCCATTGATGACTCTCTACTAGTAACCAAAAGGTTTTCAGTATCATGTCAACAGATAATCAGCTGACACTTCTTCTTTCTCTACC
Organism: Brachirus orientalis; assembly: GCA_016785285.1. NCBI lineage: Eukaryota > Metazoa > Chordata > Actinopteri > Pleuronectiformes > Soleidae > Brachirus > Brachirus orientalis. Next base: position 138,329 of record JAFBJR010000523.1, read on the forward strand.
AAGAGTCTGTTGATGGTTCCCAGTCTGTTCAGAACGTCCTGACTGACACCAGTAAACCGGACCACATCACACCGGTCCTCAGATCACTACACTGGCTTCCCATGAGTCAAAGGGTAGAATTCAAAATCTTCCTCTTGGTCTACAAAGCTCTGAATGGTCTTGGACCAAAATACATCCGAGACCGATTAGTTGTCTACGAAGCATCAGGGACAGGTTTACTGTGTGTTCCCAGAAGCAGAACCAAACAAAGTGAAGCAGCATTCAGTTCTTCTGCTCCTCACCTGTGGAACCTGAGGTCAGAGGTCACACTGTCAGTTCATTTAAATCAGGCCTCAAAACATCATTGTTTACTGCAGCTTTTTTTTTTAATTGTTATCAATTTATTCTTGAATTTTAGATGCACTTTCACTGGCAAATATCACTTTCATCACGTAGGATTTTCATTTGTATTTTAATGTAATTTTATGTCTTGCTTTTATTCTGTGGTTTTCTTAATGTATTTCTATGCCTTTGTAAAGCACTTTGAGTTGAATAGTGCTATACAAATAAACTTGCCTTCAAGACAAACCAGGACCCCAAAGCCGAACCCCGGTTCACCCACACACACCAAAGAAATAAACCTTTATATGCAAAAATAAACAGCAGTTGTAGGTTTTTGCTCTGACCTGTTTACGCAGTAAAGGTCACAGAAGGTCAGAGGTCACAGAGGTGATAGTAATAATAGCTTAACAAATTTAAATCTGGTTGTTATCGAGTTCTGGTTATCCAATACTCACTGTGATGGATATAATTTTAATAATCTGACAAAGTTATGTGACCCCCAGGTGATCTCTGGCGCCCTCAGGTTGAGAACCACGGAACTATATGAGCAACTACTAATCTATGATTGACAACAAACATGAGCAGATAATCAATAGAATTGATCATACTTCATACTGCATGCCATCATATGATCACATGATCCTGTTAGCTTGTAAGTGACAGACTCGTCAGAAGTAGATTCATTAACTCAAGATAGTTAAGTAGGGAAGTCATAAACACTAATAGAGTGTGAAGAATGGACTCTGAAAATAAAGTGTTAACCAACAGCTGAACAGAAACAGATTCATAAATGTGAAGTTATCGTGGTACCAACTTTCTACTTCCTTAATCTTCCTCTCCCACGGGATACAGGCCGTTTTAAAGTTGTCAAAGTCACGATTAAACTTGATCAGTTTCTGTGGAGAAAAGAACGACACTTTTAAGTGTTATTATCATCCAGTTTGTGCATCTTTGTGCATATCTTTTGTTAAACGTAGCCGATCACCTTTGTCATCATGACTTTGAACGCGTAGAGTCGTCTGCCTTTTCCTTTTCCAAGAGCTCCTTCAAACTTTTCAACAAAGCCCTGAGCCTCCCTGAGAAAACAAAAACAAAGCTATGAGCTGCAGTATCTGACGGTTTAATCAGTGGAAACAGGATGTTAGAGGAGCAGCAGGAGGATGATTGACTGACTGATGACACTTCACCACTTACACTTGACAAGCAGGAGGCCAGTACATGCATTAAACAGTGTCAAGCTCCAGAAAAGAGTAACGAAGCTCACAGATCGCGTTTCCGTCCTGAGCCTGAGAAACATACACCGCTGTTCCCTGCACCTGTCACTGTGTCTGCTCTGAGCTGCATGACTGACAAAGGAAAACATGGATTCTGATGTAGTTTTCTGGGGATGTAGGTCGTGATCCAAAGAATACAGGAGAAGAGTTTGGTGTTGATGTGTTTGAGTCCTGTCTCTACTTTGGAAACTGCAATAACCTCCAAAGTCTTAGTCCTAAGCTCAACCCTAAATAATGTCTAACTTCTATTCAAATATTTGTCTTAAACTTAACCGCTGCATCATTAGGACCAGGTTTTAGTCTCCATGGGGACTACTGGTCCTGAAAAAGTCAGTGTTTGTGCTGGAAAAAGGTCCTGAACACACTACAGCTGTGTTTCCATCGGTTTGGTAAAGTAGAGTTGTTTTTTTTGTACAAGCCCTAACTTTTCCATTCTTCTTCCCTTGGGGTATCAGTGTAAAATGTTACAGTGTAAAATGTTACAGTGCAACAGTCAGCTGATTGTTCCCCACAGTCTATTCTCATACAAAGCTTGACTTTGTCTTTTTGAGACAAACGGCCACAAAGTGAGCCGGAAAAAGAGCAGCTGACGTCGTTGGCTGTTGTGTCACATCCGTTGTCGTCATCACCCCCGCCTACCAGGTAAAGGTACTGTTGTCAGTCAAAACACAAGCCTGACCCAGGGCTTTACCATTCCAAACCGTACCATACTGTACCGAACTGAACTATACCATGATGGAAACACACGTCATAATCTACATTGACTGAAAACTGAGAAGAAAATGTCTGAAGTCAAATCAGAATTCAAGCTACGGCTGTAGCCTGGGACGGACTATGAGCCAGTGGACCTCTGGACACAGGGGACAGATTGAGGGGACACAGGGATAAGATAACGCAGAAACTTGGGTTTCAGGGACCCATCCCAGTCCGTAGGTCAACTCCAGTATGTAAATGTTCTACTGTCCTTGTCCCAGTAAACAAACACTGATGGAAGTGTGTCTGAATCCACTACATTATGTTGATTTGTCCTTTAAGTTTGTTAGTATCACAGACCTAGAGAACTTTAGCTGGCAGCTAGTTGTTAGCATGTTGAGGTCCATTTCATATCTTTTACTATCCATCGAGTTGTCCATGCTTTTCTCCCTGCCATCCTCCTCTTCTGTGTAGCAGCTTCTCCTACTATTTCCAGGTCAAAGGTCAAATATGTAAAGCAATTTGTGTGTTCGTCAAACTGATACAATCAATGCTTTTTTTCCCCCCCTAGCATCACGTCAACATACTTTACAAACAAAATAAATAATACTTTAAAACATCTGTATCCATGGAAACTCATCAGCTGATGGACAACTCCACGTGCTTGGCCACCATAGTTCCCGGACGCTTCTGCAGTCCCACCATTAGATGTCACTAAATCTTACACAGTGGACCCTCCATAGATCTAAAATCACTGGCAGATACAAGTGTCAAACAGCTAAAGTAGAAATGAGTGTTTTAATAAAACATCGCATGCACATGACATGAGTGATGGCTGACACGAAGGAAAGAAGACAACAAGAAAAGAAAGAGAAGAACGTGAGCTAAAGTGTGTTTTTGTTTTTACTTGAGCAGCACGAGTCGTCTCTTCATTCGCCAGGGTTTGTTCCTCAGTGTGGCGATCAGTTTCTTCTTCTCCTCCACCTCTTCCTTCAGCGCCGCGAGCTCGCCCTCCGAGAGCGAATCTTCGTCAGACTCAGAGGAAGAGGAGGAGCTGCTGAAGGGAAAGAGCTGTCACGCGCTGTGGTTTTGACAAAAGATCCAACAGGAAGTGGAAATAAATTTGGAATATCAGATCACAGCAGCAACTAAGAATCCCAAACCTCAGCACATCATCTGTGAGGAACCACTTCACAAAACCAAAGTAGAAATTCTTAAATATTCTCACGTAAAATGAGCTGGAAAGTTTGGTTGTGTCTTTTGTTCACAAACAAATGTGTTTCTACACAGAATTTTCTCTCTCAAATGATCTGAGTCAGTGTATTAGATTTGATGGTTTATTTTCTGAGGTGTACCACAGGGCTCTGTATTAGGCCCAGTTTTATTTAGCATTTACATCAATAATGTGTGTCACTATGTGTACTGATAATAATTTTCATTTTTGCCACTGATGACGCCGTTATATTCTGCTGTGCTGCAACTTTTAGGGCTTTTAATGTTTTAATGAGAAAACAAGTTTGTTTAAGCTGCAACATGTCCAGAATGTTAATAAAAATAAAAAAATAGGTTTTTCAGGGAACTGACATAAAAGTGGTAACTTTGTCAAATTTCTGTATATTTGGATTTTCAAGCTGTGTGTGCTGTAAAAAACTGAGGCTACAAGTGAGTCTTTATTTCATTTATTTTTCTTTTTTTCTTTTACTGTGAAACACTTTTTTAAATCTTTATGGGACTATGAAGATGTATTGTACATGCATACAAACTTCTGTATGTTTGACACATTTGAGTTCATTGTCTCACAGACTGTAAATTCATCACTGGGTAGACTGGCTCAGCCACTGGATTTTATATAATTTATAAGTATATGGTGATTATTGGTCTGTTGCTGTATGAATTATGTATCTGTTTTCACAGAAATGTATAATGGCAAATACTTTATGTGCTTTGAAAACTATCTTTTTGCACCATAATTGGTTCATAACTGCGTGTATTTACTGCTCTTATTAATCATTTAACTGACTGTATTTTCATTTTGACTCATAAGAATTTCTTTCTCATAATCTATCTATGTATCTATCTATCGATTCAAATAGCTCTAGTCAAAGAACATAAATATGTGTCTATAGATTGTGTATAAATCTGAAACGTGGCCATGTGACATGAGGTAGAAGGTTCATATCAGAAGACATGTAGACATGTATGTTAGAGCGTCAGCATTAGTGTAGCTTCAGAAAACAGTCCCGTTCACATGATGAAAACACTTGTGGTTATGAATGTAAACCTTCAAATCACATACATGACATATGTATGTATGGCATCGATGACATCATATGTCCTATATGATGGAGTATGAGATGGAGCAGAGTCTGCAGACAGAGCGTGTTGAAAGCCTGCACAGGCGTGTGGAGCATGTTGAAAGCCTGCACAGGCGTGTGGAGCGTGTTGAAAGCCTGCACAGGCGTGTGGAGCGTGTTGAAAGCCTGTACAGGCGTGTGGAGCATGTTGAAAGCCTGCACAGGCGTGTGGAGCGTGTTGAAAGCCTGTACAGGCGTGTGGAGCGTGTTGAAAGCCTGCACAGGCGTGTGGAGCGTGTTGAAAGCCTGCACAGGCGTGTGGAGCGTGTGGAGCGTGCAGGTAAATCAGAGAATACTGCACCTGTTGTTCTTCCCATTCTTCTTCTTCTTGTCCTTTTCACCGTCTTTGTCGTCTTTCTTTCTACCATTTCCCTTCTTGTCCTTGTTCTGCTCCTCCTTGTCCTTTTTGGACGCGGCCTTCCCTCCTCTCTTCTTCTTCCCTCGCTCTTCCTCACTCTCCTCATCGCTCTCATCCTTCTTAGGCGTTTTCCTCCTGGACGCTTTAGATCCTTTGCTTTTCACGCTGCGTTTGTCTTCCTCCTCATCATCCTCATCATCGTCGTCTCTGGGCTTGGCCTTCTTCTTTCGTCCTCTTCTCCGCGGCGCCTCGTCCTCGTCGTCTTCCTCCTCCTCATCATCATCACTGACCTTTTTGACTCTTCGCTGCTGCTTCATTCTTCTGTTTTTACTTCTTCTTCTGGCCTCCTCTGAGAAAACACACGTTTGTGCATTTATTAGCAGAAACGTTCACACAATTCATATTCATTATAACTCACAACACATGGAAACAACACTGGCAAAAGAAAATGGTTGGAAAAAAAATTACTGTAATGAGTAAACGGGAAGCGTTAGGGGGGAAATCAAGGATTGAAAAAAACTTAAAGCAAAGGTTTCATAGTTTCAAACCATGTTTTAATGAAAACATGGACTTTTATAATAGTAACAATAACACGTAACAGTAAGACATTCAGTTATAATAACATTAGCTTCTTTACTGTTTTTATTACAGATGTCGACATGTTACCATTTACTTAATTTGCGTTTTATTTCTGTCTGTTTTGAATAAAGTGGAATCCAATGAATGTGTCTTCTATCAGTTAGAAATGTAAGTGTTTTATATACTGTACTGTGCAATGATGAGTGAGAAAAGGACAAATCTACAGTTTGTTGTCCACTGTGTAAAGGGGAGCCAGGTCAGATTTACAGGCAGTTTAATAAATAACACAATAATGAATAATTAGCAGTATGTGTTGGATGAAAACTTTCTTTCAGAGAGTGTTTGTAGAGCTGCAAGTTATTACACAAGAACCAGGACTAGGTTTGAGATTTTGTTTGGTGTTAAAGAGCCTAACAATATGTTTTGTTGAGCAATCATTTCTGTGTTAAAGCCCATCCTGCAGCGTGAAATGGAAAGAAGTTTGAATTTGTCGCAGACCCAGTTTGGATGTTTATATCACAGTGTCATCAGCATAAACATTGATCAGAACAGTTGTTAAATAAATTACATGGATTCAGAAGAGAAGTGGTCCTGATTTTGAGCCCTGGGCCACAGTTTTGTTCAGTTTTGTGACTGGGCAGGAAATAAAATAACTTTAATATTGTTGTCATTTGGCTGTAGAATGTTGGTTGAAAGCAAGAGTTTGAGAAGATCTGGGAAGACATGAAGGTTTGTAATTGAAGAAATGTTAATGTTTATAACCGGTACATAAAAGGGATTGTCATCTGCATAAGTGCTGAGAGACGTGGAAGACTGAGTCGAGGGGAAGCAAATATAACATTTCTACTAAAAGTATTGTAAATTTGGAAATGTTTTAAGACAGACTTTACAACACTGAGCAGCTTCTTCCTGTGTGTTTGTGGCCAAATGTTTATTTATATCACAGTGTCATCAGCATAAACGTTGAACAGAACATTCACATAGAATGAGAAGAGAAGTGATTTTTTTAACCATGTGTTTTGACACATTGTTTTCTGTTATGAAGGTGTGAGCTGAACCACAAAACTGTGTTTTGAAAAAAGGTGAATGCAATGGAGTTTATTTATTTCACTGCTGAATTAATTCTGTGCCCACTTTGTGTCTTTTCAGGTACATAATGTTCTGGCTGAGGTAAAACAGTAGCTACACGGTAACATTTTTGAGTTACAATGACATGATTTTTAGCAGTTGTTAATGTCAATTTCTAAAACTCTGCTATTTTGCAAGGTCAACAATTAACAATTATATCTGGCTCCAGATAAAAATCTAATAATTCCTCCAAACCCAAATTTAATCAAAATGTATCCTTTAATTTTTGAGTTATGATGCTCACATACAGAAAAAATAAGATGCAATAGCTAGACAATTTTAAATTAAAGACAGCGAAGCCTCATGTTGTTTTTAAGACATAATATTCTCAAAATTCCATTGTATCTCCGATGAAAAGGCAAATAGAAATTAAGAAACTCACCTTCACTGCCACTGTCTACCTCAGCATCAACCTCCATCCCAACTGCAACATGAACACAAATACACCTTCATCCAATATCCAGCTTTTAAAAAGTAACTGAGTTTTGATTAAGAGAATGAAGATTATATAAATACAAATAAAAATAATAATCTCACCATCTTCAACATCAACTACAGCAGTGTTTTTCCTTTTTGGAGGCATTTTAGTGGCTTCCCTCACTGATCTTTATCCTCGTCTGCTCACTTCGTCACTGAGTGTGAGCGGCTAACACACACACACAAACACACACACACACACACACACACACAGGCTCCTTGACAACAGTCAATGACACACACAGTCCATGAAATGATAATCAGGAACATGACGGGGGAAAGTCAGACAATAGGCCTGTCAATCAACATGACATTTGACACGTGTTTCACTCAAACTCAGTTTGTTTTATTACTTTTTTACTATAATTAGAGTTTTACTTGGAAACAAATTTGACACAGAAAGCTGATATTCGGACAGTTGTTCAGTTGTGACCCAGAAAGTTGACACCAGAGCAAATGTAGACATAAATGTCATTAAAGTTGGATGGAAACGTAAGTAATCCTGAGTAACAAGTGGAAGCAGCCGGTGAAGTTACTGTAAATACGGACAAAGTCAAGCCTTTTATCGAATCAGAGCATTTTAGAAGCTGCTTCTGTGTTTAGGAAAGTCACAGCGGGCCTGTGTCTGCAGCCAGACAGGAAAAAACTCCTGTATACTTTCAATTTCCTTAGCCTGTTTTTACACATTGAGAGACAAAGACTCAAAAAAATGTTCTGATACTAGGTTTTAAACTGTTCATATTTCAAATTTAACATGCAAAATCAGCTATTCATGTTCAAGTGGAGGGTTTTTAACATCAGTTTCTGTTTTGTTATATTTATCTCATTTAACAGTTAAAACACTCTTTGAACATGCAGCAAATTGTAAATAATGGCCAGATATTGAAAGTTCTATGTATTCTGGGAAAATAGGCAAAAGTACTTAATCATTTTTGGCCCTTTTATTGTTAAAATAAGCCAATGGGCCAGGCCAAAACTGTGACATGAAATGTTGAAAACTCAATGACTGGATTAGTGTAACACTCTTTATGCTGGATTAGCCAGATTTCAATATCCAGAATTGTGCTGAATTCTGCTGCAGTCACATTTAACTCAGCTAAGCTAAGAAACAACAGACAAGATCAGACAAAATAAAATATATACAATGTAGATTAAATACAGAAATTCTAATTAAACTAAAAATAAATGGGTGATGTAGTGTGTGTGGGGGGGGGGGGTTGCAATAATCTGGATGAGATCAAGGAATTAACTGTAATAACATTGCTTTAATTTAAAAAAAAGTAAAAATAATTTTAAGTGTAAAACAGAAACAGCCTGTATTAATAAACATTAAAAAGGCAGAAATACAAGAATGTAGCCAAAAGGCTAATTTTCATATTTTCTCCCTTGGACAGTTTGATGGTCCAGAATAAATAAAAATAAGTTAGATAAAAAAAATAAAACAACAACAGACAAATTGCATGTTATGCAGAATTGTTTTAGCAGCTTTGACTTTGCAGTGATGACAGTTTTAAATGTTTGTTAAATTAGTTAAGATAAATAAAGTGATAAAAGTTTCTTTTTACACAAGAAACATGAAAAACCCAGATTTCTTGTTGTGAAGTGGAAGTTGTTAGAAATGAGTGAACATGAAAGTTTGCAATTCTAAGAAACGTCATCTGCTTTGACTTGCACGTAAAACTGAGTGACAGGTTTTGTTTAACTTTAAATTCACACACTGTGAAGGTTCTTCTCTGCGTGTGTGTTTATGGTCACATGTCAGATGTGACACGTTTGAATAATGAAGGAGGAAACAGGAGATGCTGCGACATATGTTCAGTCCCAGGGTCACAGATGAAGATCTCCTTGACCTGACAGAAGATGGCGCTCTCTCCATTTAGCTCCTCCCCCTCCACTTCCTGCAGACAGTCACATCTCCACTCTCATGTAATCTTCTCTCTCTCTAATATACTCATTACTCAATATAATCTTAATCCACATTACTACATATTCTTCCAGTGTCTCAGTGACCAATTTCTACAAATTCTCTATATATATACACACACATATATATATATATATACACATATATATGTGTATATATATATATATACACACTACCAGTCATTGTGTGCAAACTTTTGCCACATTCAAAGTTTTTGCAATTTTCCAGACTGACTGACCTTCAGTTCTTAAAGTAATGATGGACTGTCATTTCTCTTCACTTAGCTGATTGGTTCTTGCCAAAATATGAATTCTAACAGTTGTCAAATAAGCTGTCAGCTGTGAACCAACCTGACTTCTGCACAACACAACTGATGGTCCAAAGCCCATGAATAAGACAATAAATTCCACAAATGAACCCTGACATGGCACCGGGTGACGACATGATGAAGCTCACTGAGAGAAGGCCAAAGGTTTGCAGCGCTGTCAACAAAGTACTTTAAGGAATCTAAAATATAAAACATATTTACAGTTATTTTTACACATTTTTGTTTACTACATAATTCCATATGTGCTTATTCATAGTTTTGATGCCTTCAGTGAGAATCTACAATGTAAACAGTCATGAAAACAAAGAAAAATAAGGTGTGTCCAAACTTTTAACTGGTGGTGTATGTGCATTATAAGGTATAAGTCTTTAAGGTTACAATCTTTTTCTTTTACTCCTACAGTTGTAAATAGTCCAAGAATGAATATCACCAGTGTGATGTCATAAACAGATAGAACCTGAATCTCTGTTTGACTTTCCACCAACATGTTGATGATGATGATGATGCTGATGATGATGATGGTGATGATGATGATGACGACCCACTTGATTTCCAGAGTGAATGTATTGACTACTTCAAAGTTGTTGAAGTCATGATAAACTGGACACGTGGACGTACTGGACCACACACCCACGACTAAATCAAGACATTTTTGTAAATACACAAATTTGTCTTTCGTTGATGTTACAGTTGTAGTTTTTGTTCCTCTGTTTTGGTATACATTGTCAGTTTCGTAGGGGATTCGTTTAAAAGGTGTCATCCGTGTTTTTGTTTGCTTGTTTATGCCACGTTTATGTTTATGCTCTGCTCCCAGAGGCCAAAGTGCATCTCACACCTGGCGTCACCTGGACACACCCGTGTTCATTTGATTTCATTATACTGACTTTGTGTCTGGAGCTGCATCTAAGTGTGGATTTATCATGAGCTGAGCTCAGTATTTTCTCTGGTGATACTTGGTATAAAAGTTTTGAGAACCAGAGTATGAGAAGAAGAAGAAGAAGAAGAAGAAGAAGAAGAAGAAGAAGAAGAAGAAGAAGAAAAAAAAGGAGAATCATGAGAGTGAGACCTTGAATATTGGGACACACCCACTGTGAGTGGCTGTTTTATTAAGTGTGTAACTCTAAATTAAAGGCCTTTTGTTTGTCTACAAACCATCTTAAGCATAACATTATGATTCTTCTTCCTCCCCTGTTGGAGTCACAGCTCACTTTTCTGTAAAAGAATGAATTTGGGCAAAACAATTTTCCACAAATGCAGACACAGACGATGGCGTCGTCTCCAGTGTGTGAGAAGAAGAAGAAGAAGAAGATGAAGAAGAAGAAGAATGAGGACGGATAGTTTTTCCTCCTCAGTCTTCATTCGATCATGTGACTGACAGTCTTTTGGCTCGTGGCGAAAGAATGAAGTGAAGCGACTTCCTTCTTCTCTGCAGCTCAAATAACTGCACAATTAATTCTTAATGTTAACTGGCCATGAATTGATCATGAGAAACAGTGGAAGTGGATTTGATTCACACTGTGATTTCATGTCAGAGGCTTTTTATTGGCTTAATGACTCGTATCAAATTAATTAAGAGCAGAGTTTCACAAGCAAGTTTAAGGTTCCAGGCTCTGGATGATATTCATCCACATAAATGTTACCATTTGCAAAGTATCTTTTTTTTAAAAGAGATGTTTTAAAAGCTTAATTACAAAAGTAAAATTTAAAAAAATGACGAGTTCTTCATTTTTGATGACTTATCACAGACCACCTGTAGTATTTACACAGCCCACCAGGGGGCGCAGAGCAGGATTTCTCTATTTATTCACAACACAGAGAACAAAGTGCATAAAGCCTCTGTCCTGAATGTGGATGGAGCATCTTTTAACGTAGTTTTCTCCGACATTATCCTGCTGTAAACTCCCTCTTCTTCTCCAGGTAACTGTTTCTCTCACTCATTTGAGCAGCGCCACCATGAGGAGACAGGAAGTAGTTAAACTAACCGGTAAGTTAAACTGACAGGGACTGTTTGCTTTAGAGCGCCTTCATTTGTTAATTAAAATATCAATATTTACCCTGGTTTATTGATGATATATATATATATGTATATATCAATATTTGGACCCAACCCTGACCACTCAGTGTCTCTGAGTCTCATGAACTTGTCCATGTGTCCTTGTCCTCCTCAGTGTCTCTGCAGACTTGACACTCTGTAAATCTTTCCTTCACTTTGTCGGGGAAGACCAGGCAGGTATCCAGCAGCGCCGTGGTTGCCATGGTGATAGGGCCTGGTGACCGGGGCTCTGCGGGTCAGATTTGGACTGTCCTTGTCTCCAACAGGAGGAGGACAAAAGTGGCGTCCATTCTTGCCATGATGCAGCTTCTGAGGACTCTGACAACGGTTTTCTTCACCGTCTGCCCAAAGGCAAACGTCACATATGAGCAGAGAAGAAGAATTCACTGCCTATATTCACATATGATGTCATATGTCAAGTGTCTTTATTGTCCCTGAAGGACAACACATGAAACACATGTTTAGCACCACGTCACAAGAGACAAATATTAAATATTAAATACAGCAATAGAACGTGGACTCACACTAAAGATCTGTCACTGCAGGAGTAAATGATAAAGGATTTGACGTGATGTGAAGTTCACATTGTTTTCAGTGACAATCAGAAACGGTCTCACCCTCTTGTCGTCGCCCTTCGCCTCGTGACGCTGCTTTTCTTGCTTCTTCTAACTCCATCTGAGCCTTTAACGCAGCCCGTTTGTTCTTCTTCTTGTTTTCCTCGTTTTGCTTCAAAGATGAAAACAAAAGTTTCACTGTCGCTCAGTTCACACCTGATTTTTTTAAAAAAAATTAATTCTCTTTCTGTAACTGACAACTCTCAAACCTTAAGGCTAAAATACAGAAGCTGCCACTCTGCTGCCCCCTGCTGGACTGATGCTATAGTCAAACACAAAGCTGATTTAACATGTTTAACAGTTTAAAAACTGCTAAAATACATATATATCATTATTTACCTAAATAATTCATTCAAATTAATAATAGACTTATTGCGGTTAAAATAATTTAATGTCAGAAGTCTGAAAAGAGTAAATTAGGATATTTTTGTCTTCTTTTCCCTATATTTGAATTTCCCTGACGGGATAATCAAAAAAGGTTTTCCTTAGTTCGACTAATCTCATCTTATCTTGTCCTAGTTAAATGTTTCCTGGAGGTTTTGTTTATTGATGAATGAAATGTTATGACCTTTCCAAGTGTCCAACATACGTTTCAGTCCTAATGAAGGTGAAAATTCATGAATTTATTTATTTAATTATTTGATACCGTTTGAAGTTTTTTCTTCAGCTCCACATTTGCTTCTTTGTAGCTTTTGGATGTCGACTGTAAGTAATAGATGGCAAGTCTGAAAGATAATGAAACAATGGAAACAATAACTTTGTTAACACAGCACTTTTTAAAAAAAAAAAACAAAAAAAAAAAAAACACAAGTTTACAAGAATGAAATGATCCAGGAACATGAAGAGAAAAGTCACATTTAACATTTAAAACACCAAATCTCAAAAATAAATAAAAGTCAAAGAGAAAAAAACATGCAAAAGCAAGTACAATTTTTATAATTAAAAGAAATAAAAAGAAAATGTTTGAAAAAAAAAATAGGTTTGATGCTGTAAAGACAAAAAAAAATCAAAATTTCTTGTTTTAGGAAAAATAAGCCATAAAACTATTAAAATCTAATCCTTAAAATATGCTTTCAAACTGTGATGTTCCTTTAAATTCTGTCATGTAAGACACATTTACTTGAGATGAGTTTTCATTTTCATAATTAAGCTGAATTTAAGAATTCAAATCTTAGAATTTCTTAAATTTATTTGCTCATACACCAATCTGTGACACTGATTCTGTATTTAACACAGATTTACTGGTTATTAATGTTTAAAGTAAGCTGCAGTAAATTATTATTAAATTAGATTTTTTTGTTAGTGCAAAAAAAAAATTGGCTTATTTTAATGTTTTAAAATCCTTTTATTTTTTTTACAGTGTAACTTTTTACTTTGATGATCCGATTATTAAAACCTTTAACTTTTCCACTTAAAATGACATCAGTGTGAGGATGGAGCTGCCTGAAGGTGACTCACACCATGAGCAGAATGAAGGGCAGCACCAGTCCAGGATTGGACGCGTAACTGAAGACTTTACTGAACCAGGCGGGAAAGTCCGACTCCAGCGTCTCATGAATCACATCAAACATCCGATTTTTACCGCTGAAACCAAACAAACGAGAACGATGACACCATCAGAACATCAGGACCTTCAGGACCTTCAGGACCTTCAGGGCCTTCAGGACCTTCAGGGCCTTCAGGGCCTTCAGGGCCTTCAGAGGAGCAGCGTGTTGGTACCTGAAGGGTCCGCAGTCGAAGGACGGAGGGATGGTGACGATGGTGTAGATGGCAGGAAGTGTGGACAGGAAGAGGATGACCAGCAACATGGCCATGTAGAAGTTATTGGAGCCCGAGGCCTTGAAGACTCGTTCCTGTGGGACGTTGCAGCACATGACGGCCCAACACTGCAGATACATGGACACGTGGAGACGCAGGACGTTCAGAGCAGGAAGACACGGAGCGTAGAAGGCGCCCATCCTGCAGGACAAAGTTCAGACACTTCACTGCAATAATACGTTTTTAGAAGCAGTTTGTAGACAAGAAAATCTAATTTAATCTATTCCAATCTGAATATATCCAATCTTGTTTACTTTAAGATTTAACTACCAGCTGCTCATGGTAAGTCAGCAAAGTTCAAAATTAACTTAAATCATTTTCTTTAAGTGGTAAAGGTTTTTAATAATATGGTAATTTTATTATAAAAATAAAAAATTATAAAAATAACTGATTTGTTTTTGCAGTGCAGTAAAACAACCCTTGTTTTTAGGGACGATGAACTGTTTTGTTTGCCTCAAAAGAAGAATAATCTTAAATTAATCTGCTTTTAAGAAAATCTAACTTTCTCTTATACTTTAAGCAATATGTCTTTGTTCCACACTTACATCATTTAAGAAACCAAGTTAAAGGTTTAATATAAGTTTTCACATCGTTTTCACATCATGAAACACCGTGAAAATAACTTGATATATATATAAATAAAAGTGACTTTCAAGACAGTAAAGAGTTTCGTAACTTTTCTTCAGTTTTGTCTCGTTTTTTTTCTTGTGTTAATGAAAGAGTCGGATTTACAAGATACTTTTATGTTTTCTGACCAAGTTTTAATCAGTTTTCGCAGTGTTGAAAGTGAACCAAACATTCACTGATGATCGATCATCTGTGTCAACAAAAAACTACGACTACCAAGAATTTATTGGCAGAAGTTGAACGTATTACCCATAAATACTTTAAATATGATTTGTTGATAGAGTCGCTAACTTTAATGAGAAATAAGATTTATTTATTAAATGATCATTGATTGACCTGCACAAACTACAAAGCTATGGTTTTACAGGTGTTAAATAATAGATTTTAATATGTAAATATCAACAATACTGAATCAAATATTAAAGTAATGTGTGGAATTACAGTTATTTAAACTTTATGTTGCTGATATTGTTTAATTTGTTAACAAGATGAAATTTATTATATTTGCAGATGACACCAGTTTATTTCGTTGAGGGGATGATGCATGGAAGACTTGTTAAAAACTGTTTGATATTATTAAGTTGTCAATATTCAGTCAAAATATTATATTATTATTATTTATATAGGACTTTTAAAAAATATATTTTTAAAAAAGTCACAAAAAAAAGATCAAATACTCAAAAAATCTTAATTATTAAACAGGACAAAACTGTAGAACAGGAAGAGGAGCTTTGGTGAAGTGTAACGATTAACTACTGTCTCGGTTTTTGATTTACCGGTGATGTTAGTTGTGACTAAGTTAGTTGTGTTACTTTTCTCACCAAATCATCCCTTGATTGAAGATCAGGCCGAGGACGTTTCCACTGACGTCAAACTCGGAGTAGGACGGCTTTGACAACACGACAAAAACAAACCTGATGTGACTCAGACTCTTCATCTAAACTTCGTCTCTATGATTCTTCTGAATGTCAGTCATGTGACTCACAAACCCCGCCTCCAGGTCCCAGCACCAGCAGTAGTTGAGGAAACGGACGAGCACGGCTCTGAGGAAATCCCCGATCAGCAGAGTGATGTAGGTCGTCATGGTGTCAGAGATGATGAGACGCACAAACTCCTGCATCACAGAGGACAGGACGTGGACAACATGGACAGGACATGGACAGGACATGGACAGGACGTGGACAGGACATGGACAGGACATGGACAGGACGTGGACAGGACGTGGACAGGACATGGACAGGACGTGGACAGGACGTGGACAGGACACGGACAGGACACGGACAACATGGACAGGACATGGACAACATGGACAACATGGACAGGACGTGGACAGGACATGGACAGGACATGGAGAACATGGACAGGACGTGGACAACATGGAGAGGACATGGACAACATGGACAGGACATGGACAGGATGTGGACAGGACGTGGACAGGACGTGGACAACATGGACAGGACATGGACAGGACATGGACAGGACGTGGACAGGACGTGGACAGGACATGGAGAACATGGACAGGACATGGACAGGACCTGGACAGGACGTGGACAGGACGTGGACAACATGGACAGGACGTGGACAGGACGTGGACAACATGGACAACATGGACAACATGGACAACATGGACAGGACGTGGACAGGACATGGACAGGACGTGGACAGGACGTGGACAACATGGACAGGACATGGACAGGACATGGACAGGACATGGACAGGACGTGGACAGGACATGGACAGGACATGGACAGCATGGACAGGACGTGGACAACATGGAGAGGACATGGACAACATGGACAGGACATGGACAGGATGTGGACAGGACGTGGACAGGACGTGGACAGGACATGGAGAACATGGACAGGACATGGACAGGACATGGACAGGACATGGACAGGACATGGACAGAATATGGAGAACATGGACAGGACATGGAAAGGACATGGACAGGATGTGGAGGACATGGACAGGACATGGACAGGACGTGGACAGGACGTGGACAGGACATGGACAGGACGTGGACAGGACATGGACAGGACATGGACAGGACATGGAGAACATGGACAGGACATGGACAGGACATGGACAGGACATGGACAGGACGTGGACAGGACATGGACAGGACATGGACAGGATGTGGACAGGACATGGACAGGACACGGACAACATGGACAACATGGACAACATGGACAACATGGACAGGACGTGGACAGGACGTGGACAACATGGACAGGACATGGACAGAACATGGACAACATCCAGGTAATGAAGATAAAACTGTCAGGAACAGCAGAAGAAGAGAAGCCCCACCTACATCTGTACAGTGTACAGTAAACGAGCACTGTAAAAACTTCCATATGAAATATGATACATTATGATATGATACATTAGATTGCAATAAGATAACAATAATAGTAACGACACTATATGGTGTGATTCAATACGACACAATTCCACATCACAATATAATACATTACGTGATGATACGGCACATTATGACACAATATGTTAGATTGTAATAAGATACAAAACAACACAATATGATGATTCAGTATTGAAACAATATGATGCAGCCTGTTAGGATACAATACAAAACAATGTGTTTCAATATGATTCAATACAAAACAATATATGTTTTCATTATAAAGGAATCTTTTTTGTTACACTGAGAAACATTCTCACTCATCAAGTAGTAACTTTTTTTTAACAAATTTAACAAGAAAATCTTGAGAAATTAACTGATTAAACGAGGAACTGTTGTTTTCTCCTCTGACACAGTTCTACAATTGTGTAAACTAAAGTATTTGAGTGTTCATTAGAAAGGAAGATTGAATAAGCGCAGCACAGAGTGAGAGTGTGGACGCTGACCTGTCCCACCATGGTCTCCCAGCAGGGACCTCTGGGAACATCAGCAGGTTGGACGGTGACGGTCGGAGCTGTGCTGTTTTCTGATGCGCTGCTGTTGTAAAGGCTCATTTCCCACATGGTGATGTTGAACTTTATGATCTTCTCCTCCTCCCTCTGACACACACGCACACACACACACATGTTCATGAAAACACACATGATAAACGTGTCCAACTCACATGGAAAGCCAACTTTAGCTCCACGTACTAGTACGCTCTTTGACCGCACTAGTAAGACAATTCTGTAGAACGACTGTGTCTTACTAGTAATGATTTTCTCCACTACTAGTGACACTTTTGGCCTACTAGTATGTAACCAACTTTACTAGTAAAATTATGTGCCACAATAAACACTACAAGGCCCAACTAGTTGGCATGTGTCAAGCACTAGTAACCCCCTGGACCCAAATATCAGTGCCAAAATTTCCACTAGTAGCACTAGTTAGGCATTTGTATCTCACTAACGCTACTAGTAAGTTCCACGATGTCCACTAGTAGCACTAGTTAGGCATTTGTATCTCACTAACGCTACTAGTAAGTTCCACAATGTCCACTATTAGCACTAGTTAGGCATTTGTATCTCACTAACGCTACTAGTAAGTTCCACAATGTCCACTAGTAGCACTAGTAAGCCCTTTGTGGCCTTACTAGTGCTACTAGTAATGACCAACATGCCTACTAGTAATACTAGTGAGGTGTTTTACCTTACTAGTATTACATGTACTACTAGTAAAGGACCAAATGTTCACTAGTAGTACTAGTGAGGTCCTAAATACCTCACTAGTAGACATTTAGACTTTTACTAGTACTACTAGTAATGTCAAAAAACCGTCTTACAGAAATTTTGGCTCTCACTAGTACTACTAGTGGACATTGTGGTACTTACTAGTAGCATTAGTGAGATACAAATGCCTAACTAGTGCTACTAGTGGGAATTTTGGCACTGATAGTTGGGTCCAGGGGGTTACTAGTGCTTGACACATGCCAACTAGTTGGGCCTTGTAGTGTTACTAGTGTGGCACATCGTTTTACTGGTAAGGTTGGCTGCATACTAGTAGGCCAAAAGTGTCACTAGCAGTGGAAGAAATCATTACTAGTAAGACACAGTCGTTCTAAACTGGTCTTTGCTCCTCACTTTGACGTTGATCTCGTCCATGAGCGCGATGATGAAGGTGTAGAGGTTCCCCAGGAAAAGAGCAAAGATGCGGCCGAGCTGCCACTGAAGAGCCACGCGAGGGTGATAGTTCTCCAACGTGCTGATGACATCGAACAACATGGGACAGAACATCCCGAGTAACGACATGACCATGTTCACCTGAGGAGCACAAGGTCATGGGACAAGTCTGACCCAGAACTGGAGACGAAACAGGACATCGGGACTTTTTTAGTTGACACCGTTGCCATAAGTTAAACTAATATGTCAAGATTTATGGAACAGGATTAGGCCCACGTGTAAAAGTAAATCTAATAAACTGGAAACAGAATTAAGAGTCAGTTAGAATTTTAACTTTTCTTTTACTTTAATCTTTAAACTAAGACTTTGTTTCCCAAATAAAAGTCATATGTGAAAATCATATTATTGCAGTAACAGTACTATGATAATAATGTGTGAAACCATCCGTCAGTAATCTACCATAATTTATTCAGGAGGTTTCTTTTTGTAATATGCAGGTTCCTACACATTTTCCACTTCAAAATTCCAGACTTTGGACTCTTGACTATATGAATAACTACTCATTCATTTATTTAAATTATTTGAAAACCCACAAACTGCCAAGTTACAGCATGTCATAACATTTTTTTTATCAGCAGCCTTGGGTGAGTAGGCTCCTCCAACAGCCAGGCTTCATATTGTGGAATTGTTAGCCAGACATCAGAAAACTTGCATTTACCCAAAGTGTAGTGACATGAATCTGTGATGGAATTATGTGTCGATGCTATGTTGATCAAAAGTGACGTAGTAACACAATGAGCTAAAGTACCGTAACTACCGTAACTATGTTACCAGACCACGAGGAGAATATTTAATGAATGTAACTTTGTAAAATCAACAGGGAAATGAAGTAGCCTATACTTCTGAACTGTAGTCAGTGAATCATTCCTGTAGGTCTTTCCATGGATAAATACAACAACATAATCATTTTATTAACATTTTAAAGAACAATGTAGCGGCAAAAGTCTGGAAACAGACATCTTTCTCCATAACCTTATTATTACGAAGCTTATGTTGCCAAAAATGTTGTAAAATGTAAGAACTACAAAGACGTAATTGAAATTTACAAAAAAGTACTAAAAATGATTAGTTTAAGTAAAAATTAACTTAATATCGTAATGTTACAAAAACATGATTTAACGTTACAAAGTGACATGTTTTTAAAATAATGTTGTAACCTAACATTACAAAAAATATACAGTATTTATGTGAACAAAGTGACCTTGTTTTGTGGGTGGAGCTTTGACCATGTGTCAGTCCCACAGCAGAAAAAGATGCAGGCGCCCCCTTGTGGCACTCCCAAATACATCACCAGGACTGTACATCTGACAGCGATCTTGACAGTGACGTGTCATCATTAATATTTTTCAGGAACGAACCTTTACCTCGTTTCTTTCCCACCAGCTGTGATTCTCCAGTCCGTCCAGAGTGAAACTCTGAGATCGACGCACCACGAAGTAGATGAGGTAACCACTTCCTGCCAAACAGCACAAGACCAGGAAGTTTGCCAGAACACGCAGGAAACGCGTCAGGTGGATGTTGTCGTCTTTACAGTTCTCCTGCTCCTCTAAGATGGCTTCCTGCACAGAGAGGAACATACTGTATCTATACTGTACATTATTGTGACGTAAACCAACTTCAGTCACTGACCTTGAAGCTGGTGGTGATGGAGGCAAACTTATTGTCTGCAGTTTCTGGGTTTCCGATCAGATAATCCCAGCTGGTGAACATCTTCCAGCTGAAATTAAAGCTGTTGTCGTCGCCAACCCCCGACTCGTTGGCATTACGGGCCATCCTTTAACCACAGGTAATCAGATTCAAGCACAGGTAATCCGATTTAACCACAGGTAATCAGATTCAACCACAGGTAATCAGATATAACCTCAGGTAAACAGATTTAACCACAGGTAATCAGATATAACCTCAGGTAATCAGATTCAACCACAGGTAATCAGATTCAACTAGAAGTAATCCGATTTAACCACAGGTAATCTGGGTCAACCAGAGGTAATCTGATTTAACCACAGGTAATCAGATTTAACCACAGGTAATCCGGTTCAAC
>JAFBJR010000523.1:160212-172598 GCA_016785285.1 Brachirus orientalis
GATTTAACCACAGGTAATCAGATTCAACCACAGGAAATCCAATTTAACCACAGGTAATCCAATTTAACCACAGGTAATCTGATTTAACCACAGGTAATCTGATTTAACCACAGGTAAACTGATTTAACCACAGGTAATCAGATATAACCTCAGGTAAACAGATTTAACCACAGGTTTAACCACAGGTAATCAGATTCAACCACAGGTAATCAGATTTAACCACAGGTAATCCGGTTCAACCACAGGTAATCAGATTCGACCACAGGTAATCTGATTTAACCACAGGTAATCAGATTTAACCACAGGTAATCAGGTTCAACCACAGGTAATCAGATTCAACCACGGGTAATCAGATTTAACCACAGGTAATCAGATTCAACCAGAGGTAATCCAATTCAACCACAGGTAATCAGATTCAACCACAGGTAATCAGATTCAACCACAGGTAATCTAATTTAACCACAGGTAATCAGATTTAACCACAGGTAAAACCACAGGTAATCAGATTTAAACAAGAACAGCTTCATTTAACCAGGAATAATCAGATTTAACCATACATGTTCAGATTTAAGTGATCAGATTTAAGCAGGATTAACAAAATGTTACCAGGAGTAACCAGAAATAACAAAACATGTTTTAGTCAGATTTAACCAGATGTTACAAAATTAAACCAGAAATTTTGAATTTTACACATGAAAAATCAGATTTTACCAGAAAAAGACAATTTTACCAGGAGTAATCCGATTTCACCACAAATAAATTAACCAGGAATACTAAGATTTAACCAGTGCTAATCAGATTAAACGGGAAATTATAAAATTTAATTGTCAGATTGAACTGGAATAATCAAATTGAATCATAATATTTAACAGGAAAATGTCACATTTAATGAGAAACAATCCTATTATTTGAATCAGATTTAATAGAACACTTGTTTGGGGTTTTGTTGTTGTTTGGTTTGTTAGTCATCTTAACAAACTGACGTTCTTATCACCACCATGTAGCTGTAGGCCACAGTTCCTACTCCGACCAGGAAGTAGGACAGAGGTAGGCGGAACTTGAGCCACCCGATGGTTCGCTGGTCGCTGTAGTAACCGTAGAACAGCACCGAGTACTGAGCGTAACCCTGGAGGAAAACACACGACACTGTTACTAATGTCCTTTTCATGTTTCCACGCGTTTGCATCACATTTATTTACAAATGAAATGAGTTAAACTCTCACCCCACAGTCCCACAAGATAGCAAAGTCCATGGCGCTGTTCTCCTCGGACCTGGGGACAGTTTTCCTCGGGATGCTGCCGTAAGGCTTCCCCATTAAAGCCTGCAACAACAACAACAACAACAACAACAACAATAATGATGATGATGATGATAACAATAAGCAACAGGGCCAACATTTTAACTTTTCAAATTCAAGTAATTATATATATATATATATATATATATATAACTTTTTTATATAATAGTACTATCACATGATTATCACTGATTATATAAACAGGACCAGGATTGAAGCTTGAGCTTCATTAAAAAGGTAATAAAGTTCTGTAGTTCAACAGAAGACAAACAAACCTCTGGCACCATGACGAGGCCAAAGGTCAAACCAAACAGGATCATGTTGATGCCGTACATCCACCTCAGGAAGATGAAGTACGAAGCCACGGAAGAACCAAAATGACCTGAGAACAAACACTGGATTATATTCTAACTCTATATATCTACTTAACACTGTGTGTATATATATATATATATATGTATATATAAATGTATACATATATACACTCTGTCTATAAGAAAGATGGAATGAAACCTACTTTCAATCTCCTTGATTTTCATCTCCCATGGAATACAGGCAGTTTTGAAGTTTTCAAAGTCCCGTTGGAATTTCATCCATTTCTGAGAGAAAAACAAACCAAAATAAATGTAAAACATAGTCACAACTGTCTACAGATCCAAATGTATTAATAATGAAGCAGAGAGGTTTATATCAGACTCCAGGTCATGAAGGTTCTACTGTGTCCAGGACAAAGATCAACCAACCGTCTGTTCTTTTAGACAAAACAATCATTTTGAAAGTTTTATTAGATTTTTTTACACAAAACACTAAGAGCCTGTTTTGGTGTTTTTCCACTACACAGGTCCAGCTCGGCTCGGCTCTACTCCTTTTCCCATCAGTGATAGAACCTGGTACCTGGTTCTTTTTTTAGTCCCTGCTCTGTGGAGGTTCCAGTCGAGCCGATACTAACATGTGACGTGGACAGACTGCCGGCCACTGATTGGTCAGAGAGCGTCGTCACTGGAAGAGTCACGAGCGCGAACAATGTTGAACATCTGTTTAGAAAACTGAGGAAAAAGAAAACTACTGCTGTGACCGTCACGTGTTTGTGTCTTTGTGTCGTCACGGCTGTTTCTATGACGACCATGTTGAGGAGAAACTATGACGTCATGGAGAACAACGTGTCTGATACCAAACCAAGTAGAGCCAAGCCGAGCTGGAACTGTGAAAGTCATGATTTATTTCAGCTTTATTTCTTCTGATATATATAAATCTGTCCTCATTCTGCAGGAACCTTACAAGTATAAGTTGTTATACTGTCATCATTATTGTTATATTATGATGTAAAATTGATATCAGTGTAGTTTTATGCTACACTGTGTGTTATAGTATATGAAAATATAGATTTTCACAGGAGTCTTGCCTTGGTCATCATGACCTTGTAGGCATAAAGTCTCCTGCCTTTGGCTTTTCCCAGAGCTCCTTCATATTTCTCCACAAACTCCTGAGACTCTCTGTAAAGAAAGGAAAAACAAAACAGAATCACTCAGACATTTAAAACGCATTTTTAAAAACACATTTAAAACACATTTCAAATGTGTTTTAAATATATTGAAAACATTTTAAAAAACACATTTAAAACACGTGTAAAACACATTTAAAATATATTTGTGATATTTTTGTAATATATTTGTAATATATTTAAAACGCATTTTAAAAAATGCGTTTTAAATGTGTTTTTAAAAATGGGTTTTAAATGTGTTTTAAATGTGTTTTTAAAAATGGGTTTTAAATATATTTAAAACACATTTTGTGTGTTTAAATGTGTTTAAAATGTGTTTAAAATGTGTTTTTAAAAATGGGTTTTAAATTTATTTAAAGCACATTTAAAACACATTTAAAATGTGCATTAAACACATTTAAAACACATTTAAAATGTGCATTAAATATATTTAAAACACATTTTTAAAAACACATTTAAAGCACATTTTAAAAACACATTTACACACATAATGTAAAACCCATTGAAATGCTGCAGCTTCATCAGTGACTGGACTTCAATGGGAATTTAAAAGAACCGTAGAGTTTGAAGCTTCTTCTTCATGGTCCAGGATTTTCCTCTCAGACTCTGGATCAGTTTCTTCCTCTCGTCCACAGCTTCCTTCAGTGTCTCCAGTTCCTCTGCTGACAGAGACTCTGGCCTCAGCTCGTCCTCCTCTTCGTCGTTTCCTGTGTCCTCCTCCTCCTCCTCCTCCTCCTCCTCCTCCTCCTCACTCGTCTCCTGCTCTGAACTGAAGTGAACAGAAGACGAGTGAAGACACGTTTGTTTCCCTCGGGAGACAAATGACTATCAGATTAAAAACAAACCTTGTTTCAACCACTTTCTTCTTCTTCTTCTTCTTCTTCTTCATCACTCTATCTTCACCTCCACCTTCTTCTTCCTTGACTTTTTTTGCACCTCCATGTTTCTTTTTCCTCTTAACATCTTCCTCCTTCTTCTCTCCATCATCTTTTCCCGTGGTCTCATTTTTAATATTCTTCCTTGTTTTTGTCGTCTTTTTTATCTCCTCCTCCTCTTCCTCTCTCCTCTGACTATTCTTTCTCCTCCTCCTCCTCCTCCTCCTGCCTCTTTCTGCTCCCTCCGTCTGCTCTTCCTCTCCTCCTCCTCCTCCTCCTCCTCTTCTTTCCTTGGATTCCTCCTTCCTCCTCCCCTTCCTCCTCTTCTTTCTCTCTCTATCATCATCATCATCATCATCCCTTCTTCTTCCTCTGTGTCTCCTCCTCTCCCGTTCATCTTGAACGGTGGAAACCTCATCATCATCATCATCATCATCACCTGGTTCACCAACAGAAAATGTAAAAAGATCTGAAGATCTCGATACTTTACCTGTTTATTTTTACAGTTTTCTTTTAAATTGCAGTTTTACTTTAATTTGAATATTTTTAATTCTAATTGTCTGTGGAATAAGTGCTGAAACCAAAGTCAAATATAAAGATGAGATGTAAAAGAGAAAACCCTCACCTGTGAACTGCAGCCGGACGTCAACTGTGGAACAAAACCATCATTTCTGAGTAAAAAATGATGAATCTCTATCCATAACGTTCATTTTTTACACCAGTTTTCTGTTTCTGTTTTCAAACAAAAACTTCAAAAACACAGACATTATCTTTAAATCAACAGCCTAAGAGTTATTTTAAAGTTTGAAGGGTTTTCACTGTAGTTTTAAGATAAATCTTATTATTTTCATTGTTTACATTTAATCTCTGTAATTAACGAATCACTTGTCAAAAAAATTATTGTTCATTCTAAAAAAATATCTTTTTCTTCATTACTTTAAGTCAAAGTTTTGTCTTCAATTAATGTACAATTAACAAAACAAATCCTACAATTACATTAAATTTTGCACTAGTTTTTTTGATCTTTTGAAAACAGTAAACAAAAAGGAACCTTAAAATCTAAATTTACTGTTAATTATGTAAAATTACATAATTAACAGTGAATTCTGAAAGTAATTTTAAGTTAAATCTTATTTGTTTGAAAAGTATGTGTTCGTTTCATCTCTGGAATTAATTATTAATCTCTTGTTATACAAAGTTCATTCTAAAAAAATATTCTTTAGTATTTTACAGTAAGTTTTTTTTTCTATTTATGTAAATGTTTTACAGTGAAACATAAACAGCTAAATGTATTTCAAAATAAAACCAAAAAAATTAAGAATACTAAAAAAGATAAAAATAAAAGAAAGTTCTTTTTACAGTATTTTATAAAAAGACATACATGACAGTGAAGTGATTTGATACAAAATATGAAGACAAATACAACATTTAAAGTATTTAAAGTAAATACTGACTGTACTTAATTATACTTTATAAAAAGTACTTGAATCTCATTAACTTATTAATAATAATCTGTCCTTTTTTAGACGAAGGACACGTGGAGCTGCTCGTCCTCCGGTCACTGAAGTCTCTGCTTTCTACTCTCACTATGGTCGTGCATTAAAGCGACGACAGACAGGGGGAGACAAAGAGCAGCCGGGGACAGACATGTTTCAGTGACCGTGTCCTCGGCTGTCACCGGAGCGACCGGGTCGTTCTGGTCCATGTGCAGCACAAAAGACACAAAAGACACAAAGACACAAACAAAGGACCAGTGAAGGGAGACGAGGCGGCAGAGAGACAGTGAGGGGTCAGAGGTCAACTCCTAAATCTGCTGCGGATACTGAAGGTTTGTGATGCTGGAATTTTATTTACCGTCAAAAATGAGAAAAGAAATTTAAAACTTATAGAAATACAATAATATATAATAATGTTCTGTAATGAGTGACATATGTTCTATTCATGTAAGTGAACTTTTTATAGTGTGAACTCAACGCATCATGATCTATGTCATAAACAAATGTGCAGTTTTTACATTTTCTGTGATATTTATTTATAAAGAAAAACATGTATTGTATTAAATAAAATAAAACTAAACAATGAGGCTTGGGTTTTTGAAAGGACAACGGATTCAGCTTCATTTACTCATCGTTTATCAAAATGATGAAAATAGAGAATAAAGTTGGACTCATTTTTAATTCCACATCGTTCACACAAACCTGTTTTCTTTCAGAAGGATTTTTATTTCTTTTTTAAACAGAGCAGCTGAAGAACATCTGACTTCATGATAAATCTGACATAACCGTGTTTGACTTGAACATAGTTATGCTCCTAATCTGTGTCTCTGACATGAGGCTTAATCCAGTCAATAACTGCTGCATAAAAATCTTTTTTAATATTAATATTGTGGAAATATTCTGTCATATTAATCAGATGATTTCTCTCGCCATATTATTCCCTTTTTTTGTGGTTAGTTTTGACGCCTGAACAGAAGAACTGAACAGATTTTAATCTAAACAGATAAATAAACTTTATATAAAGAGATGGTTCTATTACAGCAGCATTAGAGATCAGACATAGAACATAAGAATTTACTGTACATTCAAAAGTTGACAAGAATAAAATAACAGAAGACAAAATATAAACAAATTACAACTATATAAACTGAAATAACAAGATATGAAATTATAAACTGAGTGTTGGTAAAAACTCTATAATGACGTCGGTACATTCACTTTATAATTTCATATCTTTATATTTCAGAGTTTATACCGTCTTACGTTTATATATAGTTGTAATTTTGTACATATTTTGTATTTTATTCTGTTAAAAAGCGACAAAGAATCAACGAGTCCATCATTTAGAACAAAGTTTCACTATAAAAACATGGAAATGTGAAGATGTTCAGGGTCTTACTGTCGTCGTCAGAGGTGATGAGAGTGTCTTCATGAGGCGTCTTCATCTCACCGTCCTCCTGTTTGTCCTCCAGCAGCAGGAGCAGACGTCCAACTGTCCACCGGACATGAGAGCAGAGTTCCACTGCTCCTACTCCTGTGTGTGTGTGTGTGTGTGTGTGTGTGGCTGCTCTTCCTCATGTTGTGGGGACCTAAATGTGTCTCCACACTCACATTATGGGGACTTGTCTTCCTTATGGGGACAAAAATCAAGTCCCCATAACGTAAATGACTCCATTTTAAGGTGAAGACATGTTTTAAAGTTAGGCTGAGGTTAGGGTTAGGTTAAGGTTAGGGTCAGGGTTAGGGTTAGGACACTAGTAATTATGGTTAAGGTTAGAGTAAGTCTGCAGGAAATGAATGGAAGTCAATGGAATGTCCTCTGTAGTCATGGAAACCTGCGTGTGTGTGTGAGGACATTTTGTCTCCTCCTCACTCACTTTCACACTGTTTATGATTGAAGACCTGGTTCTAAGCTAAAAAATTATCTCTAGGTTACGTTTAGGTTATTAAACATAAAAATGTAAATTAGACTCAAATTTTAAATTTTAAATTCAAATTTCGTGAAGCTAAGGTGCTTTACACAGTCAAATCAAATCAGACATTCAAACATGAACATATTTACATGTGTAAAAAATGAATATGAATTATGAAAATATAGAAAATGTAATGATATACCATCACAATGGTAGCAACATCAGTACCACAGTCCTGACTGATGTGTGTCCTCAGAAGAACAGATGCACAAACATGTGTGTGTGTTCTTGTACTTGCTGCAGAGTGAGGACCAAAAATTGTATAAACACCTACAAAGTGAGGACATTTGGACAAAGTAAGGACATTTTAACAAAGTGAGGACATTTTGACAGAGTGAGGACATTTGGACAAAGTGAGGACATTTTGACAAAGTGGGGACATTTTGACAAAGTGAGGATATTTGGACAAAGTGAGGACATTTTGACAGAGTGAGGACATTTTGACAAAGTGGGGACATTTTGTCTGGTCCTCACTTCTTTAAAGGGCTTTTTCAGGGTTAAGACCTGGTTTTAGGGTTAGAACTGGGTTTAGGTCAGGGTTACACACGTTTGTGCTTCACTATGAATGAACGTGTGTGTGTTTTGAGAAGTTGACTTTTTTCTCGTCACCATCGACCTGAAACATGAACAATGACTGTGGAAACATTAGAACCGAGCAATTTCACTGCTGATCAATAATTCACTGACAGTTATGACTGTGTTTGTGTGTGTGCATGTGTGCATGTGTGTGTGTGTGTGGGTCATGACTCGGTTGTTTTCTTTGTATCGTCACAGGTGAATCAGCTGTTTGGGTTCACTGTGGAGTCATATTGAAAAATCACAAACACACCATGTACCGTGGCTGCCTGATACAACGACAGCGCTAATAATAACAACTGAATAATTGAACACTTTTTAAAAAAATGGATATTTATATATTGACGGCAAGTAAATTTGCCCTTGGACCACTTTTTTTCCATGAGGTTGAATAAATAAAAAGGGGCAAAGACATTATCATCAGGAAAAAAAAACAGTTTTTTTTTGTTCATAGTCAAATTCCAATTATTCACTCTTGTCCTAAAATGTCAAATTTAATGCACATATTGGTTTTAACCAGTGTTTTCCTGTTGGGGTCTTCAGGGGACACCATTAAAGTCAAATAATGGAAGCATCCAAAATAAAACTGGGATGTTTAAAAAAACCTAGTTGAAAAAAAATCTTTGCTCTGTTTAACAACATGTGGGAGATAATAAAAAACAATGACATTTTCATAGGGGGATAATACTTTTCTCCTCAAGTTTATGTACTTTTTAAGCAGTAGAATTGCTCACATTTGTATCTACACTCCAGACCAGTTGGTGGCGCTAATGCACCAAATCGTCGTTTGCCAACCGCCATAAAACCTCAACAAGAAGAAGATCCGGCAGTCAAGATGGCGGCGACGCGCGCGGTGAAGAGGATTTGTTGAACTTTAGTTCAAACACACTCCGCCATTTTGGTTCGGAGTCCACTGTTGGTTCGTTAGTTAGCTAGTTGGCTAGTTAGTTAGTTAGTTAGTTAGTCGTGGTGTAAGTCGTGTTATTACAGTCGTAGTGTGTGACCGTCGTGATGAAGGAGTCTCTGTCGCTGCTGCACAGACTCACTTCCGCTCACTCAGACTCCCGCTGTTGGTTCATCAGCTGGAATAGTTCCGGAACTCTGCTGGCCTCATGTGGAGGAGACAAGCTGATCCGGATCTGGGGACGAGAAGGTGAGGGACACAGCCAGCACCATCATCATCAGCAGCAGCAGTATCAGCAGCAGTAGCAGCAGCAGCAGCAACAGAGGAGGAACGACGCCGAAGTGAGCCTCCGATTCGGCAGTTAAGGGAACGCCCGTTTATTTCACCTCTTATGATTCAACCACACATTTTAGTCATTTGAAATAAACCTTCGCTCCGACCTTCACCACTTTTATTTTGTTGGTGATATTGTAAAAAAAAAAAACCAAAAACAAGGGGACATTTCACTGCTCTTTGTGCATCTAGACCACATTAGACCAGGTCCAGATCTAAACCTCTATACTCAGACTTGTCAAACGTGGACAGGATTGTCCCACAGAGGCTGTGGACTCTTTAAAACACTGTTCCTGACCACAGTGTGTGACAATGTTGTGATTGTAATTCAAAATGGTAACAAAACACTGTTGGTTTCTTTCTGAAGTGAGAGAAAAAATAAATGAAAAAAATAAAGGCCATTTTGTCCTGAAATACTGTGACTCAGCATTTTTCTATTTGCATTTGAATGAATGTTTCACACATCAAGACTCTGCAGTCTCTGTGGGACAATCTAATCCAGGTTTGACAAGTCTAGGTACAGAGGTTTTAGATCTGGACCTGGTCTAATGTGGCCTAGAAGCAGGGAAAAAACAGTGAAATGTCCCTTTTTTCTGGATTTTTTCCCCCCAATATCACCAATAAAATAAAAGTGGTGAAGGTCAGAGCAGAGGTTTATTTCAAATGACTAAAATGTGTGGTCAAAGCACTTCAGTTTCCCTTAACTGCCAAATGGAAGGCTAACTTTGGTGTGGTATCAAACAGGATAATTAATAATAATGATAATAATGCAACAAATATTATGTCATCAAATATTAACCCATGAATTATGAACACAGGGATGCAGATGTGACAACCTGATATCCCTGCTTACAGCTGTATTTATTATTATTATTATTATTAGAGCTACAACTCATAGTAATTTTTATCGTCGATTTAATCAGAGAATTATTTAATCCAATTATTTTAATGATTTCTTTATTTGGAGCAAAGAAACCAGAAAATATTCACATTTAAGAAGCTGAAAAATCACAGAAACTGGTTTTAACCGTTAAAAAAGTTAACACAAACCAGTAGAATTGATTCTTAACACAGTTGCAGATTAGTTGTGTTTCTTATTCAACATAACCAGATATAAAAGTTTCTTTTGGTTAATTTTCCATGAGTTAGAAGAAGCGCATGTCTTGTCTTCATACACAGTAAAAGCATAGTTGCTATGTTGTGTTTGTCGAGCCAACAGGAGACTCCTGGGTTTGTAAGAGCGTCCTGGAGGACGCTCACCAGCGCACAGTCAGGAAAGTGGCCTGGTCTCCATGTGGAAACTATCTGGCCTCCGCCAGCTTTGATGCAACCACCTGCATCTGGAAGAAGAAGAACAACGAGTTTGAGGTGAGACCGCGATAATGACGCCGTTTGAAATGTCGCACGTGCACAACACGGTGAAGAAGATGCAGTCTTTACATCGTCTCTAGTTTGTTTTTATTCCTTGTCATTTCTCTCATCCTTGATGGTGCGTTTGAGCGCCCCCTGCCTTTTTAGTGTCTTTACAGGCTTTTTTAATTCATCATCTTCCTTTAATACTTTATTTTCCTCTCTAAGTATTTCAGTATTTAGCCTTTTCTTTATTTACTCTTATTTCAGTGACTTTTTATTTGTTATATCGTATAGTTTCTGTTTCCATTATTTTTCGTTACCGTAAATTCCGCTTTGACGCCTGCGGCTTGTAGAGTGATGCAAATTATTATGGATTTTTACGATTTCCTCAATCGCCCCACCGGGATAAATAAAGTTTTCTGAATCTGAATGGATATTTACGGCCGAGGAAGACAGACGGGTTGAAGAGATGCTGTGATGCGGCGAGGAAGACGCTCGTTTAATTGTGTCTTTTTGTGCTCCATGTTCACACCCTCGTCGTGGATAACACACCAAGAAATGCTCGTTATTTTTTACTGTAATGTCATTTTACAGTGTTGCTGCTGTGTTTAGTAATTAAACATTTCAAATAAGTTTTCTGTGTAGCATAAAGATGTCACATTTCAGCGTTTTATTTTATTTTAGCATGTTTTATAGTCAGGTGCGCTCTATAGTGTGGAATTGACACTACTTTTTAAATTCACTGTTTCCTCATTTTTTCTCCTTGTATCACTCTAACATGTTGCAAATGTTTTCTTGTGTGTGTTTCCGTGTTGTTTTGTCCTGCAGAGTCTGACTGTGTTGGAAGGTCATGAGAACGAGGTCAAATGTGTGACCTGGGCTCCTTCAGGAAATCTGTTGGCAACATGTAGTCGAGACAAGAGCGTCTGGATCTGGGAAGGTTTGTGTGTGTCTCACACTTGAACTGTCACCTTTCTGTCTGAGCTCCACTTTGATTTGGATCCTAACTTTAAGAAAATGTTTCCATTGTTTTAATCCAATGTTGTCGTCACAACAAAAGGATTAAAAAATTGTCATAATGTAACAAAAACTTAGCAAAGAGTTTCCAAACGTGAAGAAAAAGGTTACATAATATTTTATCTTATAAAAACCAAGACAAAAAATGTTTTTACAAACTGTTGTAAAGTAACAGAAACTTATCAAAGAGTTTCCAAAACATGTTACTAATGTCACAGTTGTCCATTCAATCATAAAAGGTGGACTATGTATATACATGTAAATATGTTAAACACAAATTAATATTTTAAACTTATTAATATTTAATAATGAATTCAATTTATTTGTATTTCAGTTCAGTTTTTCTCACAATACTGTTTGTTCTATTTCTATGTGTAAACTCTTTACACCTCATTTGTCTAATTTAGTTCTGTTTATTCTGTTTTCTGTTCACTTGTCGCTGAACTCTGCTGCTGCTGTAACTATGCAAATTTCTCCAGTAATCTGATCTAAAATTACCTGCATTACCAAAAAAAACTTACAAAATATTTTAATCTCACAAACCATTATTTACCGTTATTTCACAAAAAATATTGTTTTGTTCATCAAAAATTCCTCAAAGTGTAATTTTACATAAACATGTTAAAAATGGTATAAAAATGTATGTAAATAAAGTGAGATAAAGTTTCTCAGCAGAAAATGAAGTAAAATGTTTCCTCTACATTGGTTTGTTTTTGTGTCAGTGGATGAAGATGATGAGTACGAGTGTGTGACTGTGTTAAACTCACACACACAGGACGTCAAACACGTGGTGTGGCATCCGACACAGGAGGTAACACACACACGCACACAGACACGCACACGCACACACACACAGACACGCACACACACACGCACACAGACACGCACACACACGCACACAGACACGCACACACACACGCACACAGACACACACACAGACAGACACACACGCACACAGACACACACACAGACACGCACGCACACAGACACACACACAGACAGACACACACACACACAGACACACACACAGACACGCACGCACACAGACACACACACAGAC
>JAFBJR010000523.1:174605-209605 GCA_016785285.1 Brachirus orientalis
TTTGTTGTTTTCATGTCACTTTTGTGATCATTGGCGTTCAGATGGAAAAGCTGTGACTAAAAGTCAGTCTTCTACTATATGATCCACCTGTCAGTGAGTTGAACTTGTGCAACATGTGTATGTAATGCTCCAACATGTCTGGAGTAAACCAGGTATAATAGACCTTTTTCACAGCAGCTATTTGTTGCCATGAAATAGTAGGAGAAACACAGGTTTGACCAATAACATTAGGGTTCCATTCCAGGTTTTAAAGAGCCATGGTTGTGTTATTGTTCAAGTGGAAATGTAGGTCACACTAAATATTTCATATTATACAAGCATTTCTGTTGAAAATATGTGTTTCTCCATATTTTCAGGATGTGTTCCAATAAAGTGATGGAGAAATAATTGCACACTATGGTCATTATAGCATTGCTAAAACAACAAATCTGATGGTGGCCTAAGACTTATGCACAGTACTGTGTGTAAACACAGGAAACAGATGCTTCACTGATCAACCGGAGAATGAGTGGAATACAGGGGGGCTTTTATTTTGAAAATAAACCGGATGCTTTAATGTTGTAACGATGTTTGACTTCTGGTCCCAACCGTGTCTCTTCTCCACGTAAACGTCGAACTGACAAATATGAATACTGATATTATTTCTGGGGGGGGGGGAAATGTTGTAATTTGATTAAGGCATAGTAGTAAAGCATCACAATAGTAAACATAATCTCACGGGATTAGACGACAGATTTTTTTTCTCTCTCTTTCTTTGCTGTGATATAAAAAGTAATTTTCTCGTTTCTTTGTCAAACAGGGGATTTGTCTTGGAAGTGCGTTTGCACTCTGTCTGGGTTTCACACGCGGACAATTTACGACGTCGCCTGGTAAGAATAATCCCGTTCTTCTAAAAGCCTCCAGATTATCTCATATTGCATATATACAGTGTATACACTGTAAATGTTACCCTGCGAGGTGAATCTGGTTACACTTGAAGACTATTTGGCGTTTGAACATAAACATTAGAGCTTTACGTTGAGAATGAAAGACACACAGTTAATCCCAATCTGGTTGACAGACTTGAGTTTCTGTTAAATATCATCAGAAATGAAGCTACTGGATGTTACGTTATTACATTTTAAAGTGGGAGCAGAGTGCTAATATTGAGACTATGATTAAAACTGTTCATAAAGTAAATATGTACGGGTGGAGGGGAATTGTATAAGTGCATGTGTGTTCTTATATTGTCCTACATTCATCTTGTTAATGCATCTCATTTGCTTTGTATGTTAATAAAACGTTCAGTTTATTTAGTTTTCAGGAAAGATGCTCCAAAACTGCTAGTATTAAAAATCAAAATCGCACAATATGAGAAAATATTTTTGCAATCATTTTTTTGCCCTATCGCTTAGCCCTACAGTGATGTAATGGAAAACAACGTGCTCGATACCAAACCGAGTCGAGCCAAGCCGAGCTAGGACGATATGTAGTGGAAAAGCACCATAAAATCACATTTAACCTTTAAGGAAAATCTGTCACTGGAATAATCCTTAATTTCACGGGTTAGGGTTAGGGTTAGCGACTGCATCAGTCGCGTGGTGCTGATGGTCAGTTAACCCATGTCGTCATCTGTCGTGTTCAGGTGTAAACTGACCGGCGCCCTGGCGACGGCGTGCGGCGACGACGGCGTGCGAGTCTTTAAGGAGGACGAGTCGTCGGATCCAGATCAGCCCGTCTTCTCGTTGGCGGCTCAGGTGACGAAGGCTCACAGTCAGGACGTCAACTGCGTCGCCTGGAACCCGCAGGAGGCGGGGCTACTGGCCAGCTGCAGCGACGACGGAGACATCGCCATCTGGAGGTTTCAGGAGGAAGCGTGAACGCGGCAAGTTCGTCCGACTGCAGCCGCTCACCAAGGAGAGACACGCCCACATGCTTTTCTTTAATCCTTATTACCCACAATCCTTCATGTCTGCAGCTTTGTGAGTTCTGACATTTCTTCAAAAAGAAAATTTATTCATTCCAGATTATAGAAAATAAATTATAAAGAAAAACATGATGTGACTTTTCTTTATTGCAAAAACATATTCCAGAGACGACATTAAAAAACATTCTGACTGGATTTAAACTTTAAATGTGGAATAAGATTTTACGTCACTGACTTAATCTGGATTCATTTAATCTGTGTTTGAAAAGAGGCAGCAAATGTTGTTGCCCGTTTTCAGTAGAAGTGTAGGAAAAAGTCAATTCTGGGATGATTTAATCTGAAAAAAATTGAATATCTACATTAAAAAAAACCAACAAACAAAAAACCACATATTGATCCTTTTCTATAAAACAAACCACGAGTCAGAGTCTGGTTTTGTTTAGTCGGAGTCACTGTCTCCGTCGCTGTCGTTCTCTTTCACGTCCACACTGAACTTGTACTCCTGGTCGCAGCCCATGTAGGCGTCGCTCATGAAGTACAGCGTGTAGTTGTGGACGCCCATCACCGGGGCAACGAAGTCCAGCTTCACCTGCACACGGACACAAAACATGTCATCTAATGTCCAGCGCTGGACGCTAAACACACGTGTAATCCCTTTAAATTAGCAACAATAAATCAACTAGCGTTTCAGGCTGCGGTGTCACAAGATGGCCGCCTCTGTAAAGCAAGGCCCTTGTCTTACACACTTTCCAAACTCCAGAATTAAAGACTCACTTTACAATATTAATTACAACCAGAGTAAATTTGTACACAATGCTGTTTCTGACTCCAACTATTTAAGTGTTTTTAATAATTCGAACCAGTTTGTGATTTTTCAGCTTCTTAAATGTGAATATTTTCTGGTTTCTTTGCTCCAAATAACAAAATAAATAATTAAAACTGAATCATTTTAGCTTGTGGACAGAACAAGATATTTGAGAAACACCATCATTTCCAGGTTTGACAAACACTGATCGAGAAAATAAAAACAAACTTCACTTTAGACCAGTTATTTATTACTGACCCCAAAAAAAGGGGCGGTGCCAAATAAATTTCCAAATTTGTGGATGAATGAATTTTGATTTTGGTTTGTTTCGCTCTTGGAAAAAAACAAGTAATTTAACAAAACATACAAAGGAACAGGCTGAAGCTCGAGGCTTATTTTGGCCAAACTCAGCCAAATCAAACCAAAACTGAAACAGTACATGACTATTTTCAGAGCTACACGATTTTACTTCATTTCTAAACACTGAAAAACATTTAAAATTTAATTTAAAATTTTAATCTCATTACATTTAGTCTTAATAATATTAAGAATAAATTAAATTTACATGTTTTAGGGTTGGGGTTATTGTTCAATGTTCAAATATGAACAACCCTCTTTGTAAAAGCTTGTCGCATTGGAAAGAGATGAAAATGACCGAAACACTAATAATTCATTAGTTTTTAACAGACTGGACAGTTTTATATATATTTATATCCCCAGAATAAACATTTGTAAACGGTGTGTGTGTGTGTGTGAGAACAGCAGATTGTGTCTGACCTTTGCTTTCTGCTGCAGCGTCAGCCTCTTGATGGAGATCAGGCTGTTGGACTTGGGGTCACCGATCACAACCCACCAGCCTTCTTCACGTTTCTGTGCAAATTATACACAAAATACAGTTAATATTCACATGATTACAACAGACTCCTGAAATGTTGACTTTTTAGTATTTCTGATAAATGTGTTAAAAAAAATGTGTAAATACATAGTAAGGGCTGGTATTTGTAGCAGCAAAAATTCTATTTGAATAATCAGTGGAATTATTCATCAAATATTTTATATACATATATATATATACGTATATATATACGTATATATATACGTATATATATACGTATATATATAGTTGCATTCAAAGACCCTGGTAAATTTCATCGCTTCAGTGGGATCTACAGCACGTTGGGTTTAGAGAAGCAAACCTCGGAAATTCCATCACTAAATCCTACAAACTCACATGAAGTCCTCAAACTAAATCTCTCTATTCTAACTGTCATTTGAGTAGAAGGATTAGATAAATTAAATCCTATAATCATCATGAATAGTCCCAATTATGTGGATACTCCAATAGTGAAAAATTGTTAATCTACGGGCCGTTATTAATAATTATTATCTTCTACTTATTTGTTTGCGTTTTGGTCCCTTGAATGAGACACTTTAAGCAGATTTTTTTAAATGAACCTTTGAATGGTAGAAAAATTAATAGTTACAGACATTTTCAGAAAATAACGAGTTTATATTTAGTGTTGGTATCACAACTGGGTCAAATCCTATGAGTTTTGAGAAATTTGAGAGGAGAGCTGAAGTGTAAAGACAGATTCTATAGAAGACTTTATGAAGACAGGACTTGTCTTCCAGGGACACCATTTCCAAACAGATTATGCAGCTTCATTTCAGTTTCAACTTCAATACTAAGCCTATATTTGAATATGGAAATACTCTCGGCTTAATATCTGAAAATAGGCCTTGGATCTATCTAACTTTGGATTTTTCCTTTAAAGAACCGAGTGAACGGTTAAAGTCCATGTGGTTTACCTGCGGGAAGAGCGGCGCGATGACGGGTCCAGTCACCTCCTCTTCTCTCTCCAGCTGAACCTGAACCAGAACTGGACTGCCACTGCACACAAACACGGAAACGCACAACAAAAAAACGTTGTGATGAATATCACGCCGATGTATGATGGTGTCGTAAAACCCGCTGTTCAGTCGCGTGTGGCGACAGAAGCGACTCGCACCTTTTGATGTTGTCTTTTTCTGCCACTTCGTACGACAGCTCGATGTTTGGGTAACGGTTACAGAACCGAGCCACGTCGGTCATCTGAGCGTCGGACAGCTGCAGCAGAGAACTTCTGTCTTCGTCCTCCATCTCCATGATGTCGAAGATGCTCTCCACACCCTGAAGACACGACGCGGTCCATTTTAATCATCACACACATACAACTCAGCAGGAGTGAGTGAGTGACTGAGTGACTGAGTGAGTGAGTGAGTGAGTGAGTGAGTGAGTGAGTGACTGAGTGAGTGAGTGACTGAGTGAGTGAGTGAGTACGAAGAGGAGACAGTGACAAACCTTGTCAGTGCAGCGTTTGATGTGATCTGAGGTGAAGAAAGGCAGCTGTTTGAGATACGAGTCTTTGGACCACATGGCCTGAGTCACCATCTGAGCCAACTCCATGGCTGCCAGAGCCGGACTGAGCCAACCGTTACTGGACAGAACGTCCACACACGCCTGGATCAGACGGATCGCCTGCACACACACACACACACACACACACACAGCAGAGAGAAGTGGAATCAGACCCACAGACATAAACGACTGCTCTGCTTCATGGTGACATCAACATGAATGTTTAAAAAAAATTAAATGAGTTTCTACAAATACTTTACCAGTAAACACTTTACAAGTAAACATGTTACTAACATGACAACGTAATTCCTTACTTTACCCAAACATTTTGAAATGCTGTAATGTTAAACTATTATTTATGTGACGAATGTGTGATACACATGTGATGAACATGTAATATCTGATGACATGTAATCAAAGTGTGATAAACATGTAATGAATGTGTGATGACCATGTAATAAACATGTAATGGTGTGATGACCATGTAATAAACATGTAATGGTGTGAACGTGTGATGACATGTAATAAACATGTAATGAACGTGTGATGAACATGTAATAAACGTGATGAATTGTGATGTACATGTAATAAACGTGATGAACACGTAATGAAGGTATGATGAACGTGATGAAAGTGTAATGAACATGTAATAAACGTGATGAAAGTGTAATAAACATGTAATAAACGTGTAATGAAGGTGTGATGAATATGTAATAAACGTGAATTGTGATGTACATGTAATAAACGTGTAATAAACGTGATGAACACGTAATGAAGGTATGATGAACGTGATGAAAGTGTAATAAACATGTAATAAACGTGATGAAAGTGTAATAAACATGTAATAAACGTGTAATGAAGGTGTGATGAATATGTAATAAGCGTGATGAATTGTGATGTACATGTAATAAACGTGATGAACACGTAATGAAGGTATGATGAACGTGATGAAAGTATAATAGACATGTAATAAACGTGTAATGAAGGTGTGATGAATGTGATGAAAGTATAATAAACATGTAATAAACGTGTAATGAAGGTGTGATGAATGTGATGAAGTGTGATGTACATGTAATAAATGTGTAATAAATGTGATGAACCGTGATGAACACGTAATGAAGGTATGATGAACGTGATGAAAGTGTAATAAACGTGTAATGAACGGGAGATGAACACATGATGAGCGTGTGACGATGAACACATCAGAGACGTACCTTGCTGAGAATGTCCTCCGTGTCTGACTGCAGCTCAGCGCTCAGCTGCATCCTGGACAGATGAGCCTGCAGCAGCAGGTTTGTCTTCACGTGAGGATCGTTGAACTTTGGGTTGTTCAGTTTGTGAGGAACTTTCTGTGCCAGCTGCAACATGGACAATAAATAATTCAAAGTTCACCTTCAAATCTGTTTACTTAAAATACTTGTTTTACCACTTTAATGTTCATATCCTTGATACACAGATTTTATAAAAACATTCTTTGGGTGACCCATGTTTTTGTAGCTTCAGGAATGTTGGCATCCGCCGTGTCGTATCGTGTCACGTCGCGCTCACCTGTCGCAGGAGTGTGTCCTCGTGGTGTCTGATGGGAATGTTCTTGTACTCGGCAGCGTTGGAGATGATCTCGATTAATCCACGGATCTTTGTTTTGGCATTCAGGGACATGCTGAACAATTCTGACAAACAAATACAAACAAAAAAATAAACAGAAGCAACACAGTGATGTCTGAAGTTTCAGTGTTTTATAACAAAAGCTACATTTTGACACCAGCTCAACTGGTGTCAAAATATTCTTCAAATATTATATAATATACATTTTTTAATTTAACACAAATATTAATGAAGATGAAGTTACATTACAGGTGTGAGTGTTTGTATGTTTATGTGCACTTTTCATTATTAGCATTAATTTATTTTTAATTTGATTAAGTAGCTGGAAAGCAATTTTATAAATTTACAAAAAGTGGAAAATCTATACAGTGTTTTGTGGTTGTGTTTTGTTTTTGAGTAATTCATATTGTAATTGATTATTTGATTACATCCACTTTCTATGTATGTATTGTTTACACTGCAATCCTAGGTAAGAGAAACATAATTAGCCAAACATTTCCTTTGTGTCTACAGTGGATGAACACAAACATGAATCTGTAAACTTTCCCTCTTTGGATAAACCTGAAAAAGAATCTAAATGAAACTATGAATTATGTACCAATTTTACTTTAAAATAAGAACCTTGTTAACAGAATAAAAGCAGTGACAGGACTGAGTGACAAACCGATGGTGGTGTAGTTGATGTAGTAGTAGGCCGCGATCATGCCCAGGTTGAGCGGAGCCACGTCCATCTCGTCCTCGATGCTGATGCACTTGGACTGTTCCAGGTCATGTAACGTGTTCTCCACCAGCTCAGAGAGGTGGTCAGACAGGTGACGGTGGGACATGCCTGAAAGACAACGTGCATTTATGACTTTATTTGTCAGAAAACAATGACAAAAACATCAAACAGCAGTACTAAATAATCCATGTCCTTTCCAAGGCTTTTCTTACAAGTAAAATAATGTTATATAGTAAATGTCACATTTGTATGCTAGTAGTGGGACAGTATAGAATATTATTGGTCATTGTGATAAAATTTACTTTTACTTTCAACTAGTTAATTGTGGTGAATTTCTATTATCGTGATAATTGCAAATAAAGTAAAACATCCATATTTCACATATTGAGTGACTTAAAAATCCTGTCTAACTCACCAACATACAGTCCTTGTGATTTTTTTTTTTAATGTGCCACAAGGGGAAGCTGCATCTTTCCTCACGACTTATTATATTATTAAATCAATTATTTTTCACCATGAAACATGTATCCTATCTACCATGTTTCAAGTGGAGAGTTTTGAAAATTTGATTCAAACCTAGATGAATATTTCAGTCCCACAATCAGATCCAGAATAAATAAATCTCCATGAATAATTTCATGTCCGTTTCATTTTCAACCGACTGACCTTGCAGGTTGTAGTAGTTTGGGTTCTGGGTCATGCGGCGGTAGAGGAACGTCCAGGTCAGATAATCCACAGCGTCCTGCTTGTTCTCCACCGTCTTGGTGACGATCTCAGCGTTGAAGTGGTCGTGGAGACAGTGGTCCAAGTGAGACTCCACCGGCAGAGGCTCGTACAGGAACTTTTTAAAGAAGTCCTACCAGGGAGAAAAAAACAATAAAAAGACAGAATAGCTTTTGTTTGTTCTCTTCAGTTTTAGAAAGACGACTCGGGTGAGACCAAACAGCCGAGGTTCTCGAACCTTCTTTGATCCCTGACACATGATCACGCAGCGGCCCTCGTCGTCCAGCATGGGTCTGTTGGCCTTACCCACCATCTGCAGGACGTCGTATATGGGATAATCCACGTATCTGATGGAGACAGTGGGATGATGATGTCACCAATACATGACATCACACACAAACAAACAAACCTTCAAGGATCAGGGCAGCGGGAGCCTTACGCATGGATTTTGCCGTTGTAGTACTGGGTGTCCATGACGATGACGAGGTGAGCAGAGATGTTGATGCCCCAGCAGAGGGAGCGGGACGAGACCACCACCTGAACAGCACCTGAACAGACAAAAAAATAAGAAGAAACCAAAAATGATTGTCTCATGTCACCATTTAGAAACAGCATAATGACAGAAGCTGCAGAACAGGAGTGAGTCGTACCAGAGTTGAAGAGCTGCTCCACTATTTTACGCTCGGTGGCAGACAGGCCCTCGTGCAGGTAGCCCACACCGTTGGCCAGAGTCTCCTTCAAAGTTGGATCATTGATTTTCTCCAGGAACGGAGTGAGGTCTTTCTCAGTGCAGTGAAGGAACCTGGAGAGGAACAGACATTTATTCCATGGGAACAAGATAAAAGACGCCGTTTCTCATTTAACGGTAAAAAAAATCGTCAGGAGTGACCGACCTCTGAGGAACCACATCCGCAGCGCAGAAGGTCAGGATGTCGATGGCAGTGAGGCGAGTCTGTCGTCGGGACGGGACAAACACCACGGCAGGTTTGGAGGGAGAATGCTTCATGATGGCGTGGTAGACTGGCTTTGCCATCGACAGCAGACGAGTTTGAGTGTGACTCACATTGAAGCCCTAAAGAGACAGAAACGTTCAATTCAAAACAAACCAGGAAACTAAAAGAAACCAAGATTGTTTTCAAACTTGACGGATAGAATTCAAATTTGAACCTTAAAAGCTTATTCAAAATGAAAATATACAGAATAGAAGTACACAGACCACCTGCAATAATTAGTGTGACCCAACAGAGGGCGCTGTGATCGCAGCCTAACCATAGAGATATTTTGAATAAGCTCATGGCCCATCAGAAAGATAAGGCAAGGGTAACTTATTGTTCTTAGAACTGGGGTTAATTTGCTGTGAAAAAGAGAATGGAGAGTGTGTTCCAATCACATCAGAAGAAAAAATCTGGCATAATCTTGACCGACCTGGATGTGCAGCTCCAGAGGCACCGGCCTGACGTTGGGGTGGAAGTTGAACGTGGCCGTGGTGCTGCAGCCCAGCCAGTGAGCCACGTCTTTGGCGTTGGACAAAGACGAGCTGAGGGCCACGATGCGAATGGGACGTTCAATCTGAGAAGAGATGTATCTCATCCTGGAGCAAATCACCTCCAACACAGGCTGAAAAACAAGACAAAACAGAAAAATAATAATCATAAACATAGACACAAGGTTATATGAACCATCACAGCACGACATGAAATGGCTTTAAATCCGCAGGGGAGTTCCCTTACTCCGTTCTCTCCTCCTATCAGGTGAGTTTCATCCACAATGAAGAGGCTGACGTTCTGGACGTTCTTCCTCTGCTTCCAGCGTCGGGACAGGATGTCCCACTTGTCAGGCGTACTGACGATGATGTCACCTTTTCCCAGGAGCTTCAGGTCAGTGCTGGTCTCTCCTGTCAGCAGAACCACCTTTTTGTTCAGGATGTCCTGGAACTTCTGGTGCCAGTCGACAAACACCTGAGAGACAAACGTTGACACGATTCTTTACCATGTGTTTACCAACATTCATGGTCATACCAGTATGAAATTTTTCATGATAAAAAAAAGCCAAATCATATTTTTAAAATTATATAGCAGCATGTTGACGTATTGACCGTAGGACACAGTTTCCACGGTATGTTCACAAAATAATTGGTGCTGGTCTACTGCTGCCTCCTCACTTCATGCAGCTTGTTCTATATTGTGAACAGAAAATCCTGCAGTTATAACTTTTCCACCATTGTTTTCTTCAG
This sequence comes from Brachirus orientalis, assembly GCA_016785285.1. Taxonomy (NCBI): domain Eukaryota; kingdom Metazoa; phylum Chordata; class Actinopteri; order Pleuronectiformes; family Soleidae; genus Brachirus; species Brachirus orientalis. The sequence goes on from JAFBJR010000523.1 coordinate 184,997, forward strand.
TTAGACGGATATCGTTAATGTATAACGATATCTTGCAATATATCGTTCATCGATTCTGGGATATTATGAGTATTGTGGGCCATATACTGCGTATTGTACCTTGTGATTCCCACTCAGTTAACCACTTAGCTTCTAAAGCTCATAAGGAGAAGGAGGAAAAACAACAGCTAACAGGAGCCTCTCCAAAGAAGTCCCCAACTTTAAGAGCAGAATTTGTCCAGGACTTCCTCAAGAACCTATGACTGTTTCTAGTCAAGCTCGCAAAGAAGGAGAGGACGTGACAAACTCTAAAATAAAATGTTTTTCATGAAGTCATAAATTTCAGACTTTAACTTCCTTATGCAACACAAGGTGTATTATTTTTATCCTATGCTTTATTTTTATTACTTATTTTTTTGTTGGCTTTAAAATATTAAAATGAGAGAAATGGAATTAATTTAAATTAAAAAAAATTTTTAATCGGAATTGGAAAACTAATAAAACTGATTTCACTTGGCTCTAGTTATATACATATACGTATATATACTGTATGCTGGGTTCCATGGTCTGAATGATGTCTCACCTGTTCAGCCAGGGCTTCCATGGGAGTGATGTAGACACAGCGACCTTCTGCATTTTGCAGCAACATCCTCAGAATGGCAAACTCGGCACAGATGGTCTTCCCACTGCCGGTGGGAGCTCCCACAAACACGTTATCGTCACTGTTGTACACAGCGTTGAACACTGTGGGAACAGAAAACAAAATAAATGAGTCAAGATGTCCTCGTCCCGTGGATGAGGAGCAGAGCACGAATTTTCACTGTTCTGTACCTTGAGTCTGAATGGGGTTGAAGAAGGGGAACTTATTCTGGTAAAGAGCCTCAAAGGACGAGTTTCTGAGAGCGGTGACGGGGAGAGGCTGCAGGTCCAGCAGCTCAGTGGGTGGAGGGTATTTCTCTGGTAGGATCAGGTGACGGAAGGACACCGGGAGCTGAGTCTCGCAGGCTGAAAAGAAACAGGACAAAGGGCAGTGAGAAGAAACGCTAACATTATTTATGACATAAAGACTTCCATGTTTTCCATGTCAGGTTACTCACAGAGCCATCGGTCTGAAAGAACGCGGATAAAGTACTGCGGTGGCAGAGGCTCGAACACGGGGACGAAGAACGTGACCAGGTGCTCGTCCTGAGCGTACTTGGCTTTGAGCAGGAAATACTCGTGGTGAAGGATGACCTCACTGTCCACGTCCTCCACCAGGATCCAGAAGGCCTCCGATGATGCATGAATCTGAGCGTAAAATGAAATAATCAATACATGTTTACATGCTGCACATCAGGCTTAGCCATGAGACAATATGAATGTTTCCTGTCACGACTATCCTGGCAAACATAAAAGCAAATCAAAATATTATTACAACAGTTCTTAAAATACGTTTTTTGTAAATGGGAAGACCTTTCTGTCCATAATTATTGTTCTTTTGGTTTTTATCTGTAAGCTTTAAAAAAGCTTAAACATGGATGAACTACTGTCACAAAAATATTACATAAAAATGTGAAATTGTTACAAAAACATGTGAACAACATTAGTGAAACATTACTTGCAAAAAAAAATGTTAAAATGCCATAAAAACATTACTTACTTGGCTAAATATTACAAAAATTAAAAAAAAAAAACATTACTAACTTAACTAAAAAAAGTTTTAAAATGATAAAATGTTTCAAAATAGCAAATTTAAATAAACATTATTTAAGTAAATACAAAAATCACAAAATGTTGAAATGTTACAAATGTTTGAGATTGAAAAGTTGTAGTTTTCCATTTAATTTTAAGATATTACTTTTAAAAAGTAATGTTACAAAACCATTTTACTAAAGATGCTAATTTTTTCATGAACATTTAAAAGTGGAAAATAAGAATTCCTAAACTGGACTGAGATAGAAGTTTTTAAAGCCTCTCCCATGAAATCTAAACAATATTCATGATTATCCTTCCAGTGAAGATTCACTGGGATCAAACTCATCGTGAGCGATTTATATCATGTGACATTATTGTACAATAAGATTATTCCTCATGACAGACCTTGTCGTCCCACTGGAAGTCAGGAGTGATGGTGAGCTCCACTTTGAGTGTGGAGCGGGTGATGGGCTGCAGATGAACGGCCAGGTCCAGTTTGGGAAACTGGTGGACGTATTTATGGATGGTCTTGCCCATCTTTGGCATTCTGATCAGCTCACCTGGAAAATAATAAAAATAATAACGACAAATAATAAATCCAAGCATGTGGCTTTGTGTTTGTCTTCAGTGAACATGTTGTCAAGGAGGAAAACTCACCAATCTCATTGTGGTTGAGGTCATACAGACGCTCAAAGGGGAAGTTTTTCTTCTCAATCTTCTTGATCACTTCCTCTGGCAGCTTCTTGAACTGTCTCAGTGGAGACATCGACTGCCACCTACAGGAGAAGCAGAGCATCGATGACTTTGTCTTAGCACGGCAAAGAATGAATCAATCCAATATCAAAAACAATAAAAATCCACTCGCATTCTCTTGTCGATCATCTTGCACAGATTCATGGTCTTGTCCGATAGTTGAGCCCAGCCTCTGTTCAACACGATCTCAAATATGGCTCGCATTAACCTGCCAGCGCTCTGGAGGAACAAGGAGAACAAAATGGATGAAAACGATGGATGATGGAAGGAATGTGGGTTTCCAGCAATAATTCTATGGTATTATTCTTGAAATATTCAAACATCCTAACAATATATATAGTTAAAATCACATAATTATAAAAGAAAAATATCTGAGAATCCTGTAAATTGCATATACATTTACATATACAAGTATTTTTCCTATAAATTTTCTTTTGTCTTTTTTTCCTCTCCCTTATTTAAATATGTTACATACACACAGTACATAAGTACTATATGCATATAGAAAATGAAATATAAATAAGATAAACAGCTGCACAAGAAGAAAATGCAACAAAAAGTGTAAAAACGTAAGGATGACTATTGTAAATTAAACTGACATTTATTGAATGCAACCAGATAAGCAAACACAATTAAAAACAGTGAATATACAGAGCAAGTGTGCAGTCTTATGCAATTACTGATGATTCTAGTATGTTATTCATATTTGTATCTGACAATTATTTTCTATTATTTTTCTGAATAAGAAACCATTGAAATTTGAATTTCTAAATGTGCTATCACATGACAATTTTTCTCTGAATTCAGAATTTTAAAACTGTTGTAAACTTTGTTTCTTATTTTATTCTTTCTTTTCACGTGCTCTTTAAGCAGTAAGCTTCAAGCTCTTTCAGGACCTTGCAGGTATTTTAAATTACTAAATGAATAAACATTGATTGATTAAAAGACGTACTAGTATCTTGTCTGTACGGAAGCATTAACCCAGTATGTTCCACTGTACCTGTGTCACGTAGACCATGTCTGCCATGAGGGCAAAGCCTTCCAGTTTGAGCTGAGAGATGTACGCCTGCAACAGCACGTTGATCTTGGAGAAGAAGAAAACAAACATTTCAGAATCATTCACTGCTGCTCATTTTAAAAATAATTATAATTCATGAAGACATTTCTTGAAATTATGCCGTGTTTCTAGAAAACTTTTAAGAACGACAACGACGGTTTAAGGTAAGTTATGTTTCCCTTTGGAAAAGGCCAAATTATGTCAGCTTTATCATCATCATCATCTCTGGTCACATGATCTACCTTAGCACTGGGCTCCTCGATGCTCTCCTTCACAGGAATAGGAACTCTCTCCAGTAGTTTCTGAAGTTCCAGCTTCTCTTCCTGTAAAGACAGATGTAAACGTGTTTTCATTTAAACTGAGCAGCTCCAATGCTGTTGAGGATTATGTTCAAACCACCACACACTGTAAAGTCTGACATCAACACACCTCTCTGACAGTGATGTTCCTGAACTCTGAGGAGAGTGAGAAGACTCTGAAGAGCTCGATCTCACTCAGCGTGGGCTTCAGCAACTGGTTGTAGGTTTGAATGGAGTCGTGAGTGATGTAGAAGTGACTGGCGATGCGACCCAGGTCTGTTACCTTCAGGTGAAAACACAGTAACACGTCAACAGTTAATGGCTACTTCAAAAACAAATCAAGCTGAAAATATTCACATATGAGAACCTGAAAAAAAAAAGTCTGAAAATTTGTTATAATTATTTTAAAAACAACACTTGATTGCTAAATTAATGACCAACTATTACCATCAATTCAAAACCAACACTTGTGGCTGAAATGTGTGCAAACCTGGAAACTGCCGGTCCTCTTGTCGTATTTGATCAGGCTGTTCTTGTCCAGGACACTGGCTGCCGTGTGCACCAGGTCCGTCCTGCGTCGCTCCAACAGAGGGTCTGTGCTGCGGTCATCATGTGACACACCATACAGGGTGGGGTTACGGAGCATTCGCACATACAGGTAGGTGTAGCCCAGCCAGTTCACAGCGTCCTGGTATGAATATTTGTATGAGAAATTGGAGAAAACATTTTAACCATGTGATCATCTTCTGGCTCCGTTAAAGATTCACTGTGCAAGGTGTCAACCTCTGACCTTCACATTCTGCACGTTGCCCAGTACAATCTCTGCGTTGAGCATGTCGGGCAGTTTTCCCACCATCTGACTCTCGATGGGCAGCTGCTGGTTGAGCAGTGACAGATAATACTGAAGTTCTCCGTGAGACGTGATCAGAATTCCCTCTCCTTTAGTGTCGTACTGAGGACGACCGGCGCGACCGAGCATCTGCGATCAGACATTATTAATCACTTTATTAGGGTTGGTGTTGATACAAAGAGAAGAAGAAGACGACGACGACAAAGACGAAGAAGGAGAACAAGAAGCAGAAAGAAGAATAAACAGAATAGGACAAGAAGAACACCACAAAGAAAAGAACATGAACACAAAGGAGGAAAAAGAGAAAGAAGAACAAGAAAAGGAGAAGAATAAGGAAGAGAACAAGAACCTCCGAAAAGGAGCAGAAGAATAAGTAGAATATTGGTGTTTTTCTACTAAATAGTTCCGGCTCGGCACAACTCGACTAGACTTGGCACGGTTGGTTTTCCACTACTCCTCAATGTGGGTGGGGTCAAAGTCACGGTCAAAGCAGTTGTTTTCTTTATAGTAAATCATTTTCCTCAGTTTTCTAAACAGATGAGTTCACTGAAGGTTCAGTACTTCCTGCATGACCGGAGCACAGACTCCGTCTGACACAGTCACTGAAGTGAAATACGGCTGAACGGCTTGTGATTGGGCTCACCATCTCCGTCTTTCAGCAGTGCTGTCGCTAAATACACCAGACTCCTCTGTTAAACATGGACATTTTACAAATGTCCTTGTTAAATGTTGCAGATTAACGCATGTTTTCATGATTTTCAAGTCTTTTTTAACTGATCTACAGTTTCGCCATTGTTCGCTTTGATTCTTGTGTAGGACGTCGCGCTCGTGACTCTTCCAGTGACGACGCTCTCTGACCAATCAGTGGCCGCAGTCTGTCCACGTCACATTTTAGTATCAGCTCAGCTCGACTGGAACCTCCACAGAGCAGGGACTAAAAAAAGTAAGTTCTATCACTGATGGAAAAGCAAAAAAAATGTGCAGTCAAGTCATGCCGTGCTGGAACTGTGTAGTGGAAAAGCACCATAAGACGACCAAGAACAAGAAGAAATCAAAATGAAGCACACAGAGAAAAAGAAGGAGAAGACGATAAAGGGGAACAGAAAGAACAACAACAAGAGGAGGAAACAAAGCTGACTTTACGGCACCTGTAAAATGTCCAGGGCTCCCAGCTCAGTCCACCTGCCTTTCTCTGGACTGTACACCTGAGTTCCTTTGATGATGACAGTGTGAGCGGGCAGGTTCACACCCCAGGCCAGAGTGGCTGTGGACACCAGAACCTGGATGTGTCTGTCTGCAAACAGATCCTCGACCAGCGTACGGTCCACTCTGGTCATACCAGCGTGATGGATGGCGAAACCGTACGGCAGCAAATCCTTCAGCTCCAGGTTCTGGACCAGACAGGTTCAGGTGTTAGGTCCCATTGTAATGACACTGTGGCGATTTGTTAAATTCAGCAGTGATGTCCACTCACCTTGCACTGCTCTGCCTCAGTCCTCAACACTTCAGTGGAGGCTGAACCTTCCCTGAGGAAAAGTCCCAGAGTGTCCTTCTCCAGACACATGTCTCTGATGGCTCTGGCCGTCTTTCCTGTCTCCTTCCTGGAGTGGACGAACACCAGCACCTGCAGAAGACAACAATCATGTCAGGGGTCTTTAAAATCTAGTTATTTCTGTGGCATGGACCCAAAACCAGCATCAGGTCATTCACCCTGTTACAAGTTGATTATCAAAATAAGCTTTAAGACATTATTTGAAGGTTGAAATCCTACAATGTGTCATGTGTTTAATGTGGATTAATTTAATAACCTCCTATGAATGAGATCAGACTGGACTCACCTGGTTCTTTCCAGCATGTTCCATTATCTTCTCGTATACAATCTCATTCATGATCTGGAAACGTTTGATGGCCTTTTTCTCCGTGATGCCAACGTATGTCTGCTCCAAGGGCACGGGTCGGAAACTACAGATGGAAAAAATATATATATATACAGTTATCAAAGGTCTGGGTATCATTTACATTTTCAAATGACAGGAGTCATCACAGACATCTGTCCAAAGACTAAAACCATATCTTGTCTCATGTCAGAATATTCATATAATATCCACATATTGCCCAAACCTACTTCAAAGTATTGTGTTAACTCCCTTGGATTAAAAGAGAAGTGATGACTGAATGTCAGGGCATGAAATCTGAGATACTGGAACAAGCAAAATTTGAAAATCTACTCCTGTCTGTATTCCTCTTTCTTCCTTTTTTGTGTTTTGGCTCCGAGCAAGCCAAACATTGTAACATTGTTTTAACCAAGATGGTAATGAAATGTATTTCAAGGTGATACATTTGTATTCTACAAACATACCTGTTGTCAAAGTAGAAGAGTCCTTTAGCAGGATCCACACGCAGGCAGGTGGCCACGTCTTCATAGTTGGGCAGCGTCGCGCTGAGGCCGATCAGACGCACGTCCTCCTGGGTCAGCTCCACGTTCCGGATGGTTCTGGCCACCAGAGACTCCAACACGGGCCCACGGTCGTCATGGAGCAGGTGGATTTCATCCTGAACGGCACATTTAAGAGATTTTATGTTGGAATAAATGGTGACATTAAGTTTTACAACGACAGCACTTTTCCTTCCTCCCTCACACAGCGACACTGATCACTTACGATGATAATGAGGCGCACGAGCTGCGTGTACGTTCGCTCTCCACCTTTACGCGTGATGATGTCCCATTTTTCAGGAGTGCAGACGATGATTTGTGTGGCGTTGATCTCCTCTTTACAGAGCTGGTGATCTCCCGTAAGCTCAGACACTGTGATGCCGTAACTTTCCAAACGCTGGGTTGAGAAGAAAAGTGAGACACTAGTTAGTAAATTAGTGACTGAAAACAAAAAAGGCAGTGGATAAGAGGAGAAGAGGCTCACCTTACTGAAACTTCCCACCATCTCCTGTACCAGTGAACGCATGGGTGCAATGTAGATGATTTTGAAGTCATCCACATTTATGGTGCCGTCCAGGTTTATGTGCTTGCCAATTTCCCTCAACATTGCCATCAGGGCCACGTTGGTCTTACCGGCTCCCTGTTTGCAGAGAGAACATCATAAATTTAACATAAACACAATTACACAGTAGGGATGGGTATTGCTTGCAAAAGTACTTATGTAATACTGTAATATTCTAAATTCCAGCTCTCGAGACTTAGTGGAAGTAATACAGGGTTCACAGCATGTTGAGCTACAAGATATATTCAATGACCCTGGTAAATGTCATCACTGCTGTGGGATCCACAGCATGTTGAGTTTAGAGTAGCAGCTTCAAGATGCATTCAAGTGATCTCGTAAATTTCACAAATGAAGCCCACTGACTAAATTCTTACTGCAGAAAATTAAGGACGCATGGCATTGTGATACTGAATCGAATCAGGGACCTATTAATCATAATTGAATGGAATTGTGAGGCCAGTAAAGATGTACAGCTCTACTTTTCATAATTGATTAATCTACTGATTATTTTCTTGGTTCAATGATTAGTTACTGGGTTAGTTATTATTTTTATTTAAAAAATGCTAAAATTAAATGATTATTAAAATAGTACAACTAAATAAAATATACATCAGTTAAGTCTACAATATCTTAAAAATAAGTTCACGTCTTTATCTCACTGTTAGACAGACTTTTCCAACAGGAAACTGAAGTTTGTAAACCACTCACTCTCCCACACCAAAGTCCATAGAGAAAATCAACTCCTGTGTGCTGTGATGTAAAATCACTGATTTTCCCTATGGACTTTGGTGTGGGAGTTGTGTATTTACTTACCGTGGGTGCACACACAAGCAGGTTCTCATCAGTCTCCATTGTGGTCTTGAACAGTTTGCTCTGGATGCGGTTCAGGGTTTTGAATCCTTCAAATCCTGCCTGAGCATACTTTGGAAGCTTCTCAATTCCAACAAGCACCTGATGACATGAATATTAGGACATGATCAAATCTATACACAATCATTATCATGTTTAAAACCCTGAAATCAATGTGCAAAAGAGACGTGAATTTAACCGACCTCGTCGTCAGCAAAGGGCTTTGGTTTGAGTGCAGGTACGTGAACTTCCTCATAACCTTTACGCTGTTTGCGAAAAGAGCCGTCTGGCAGCTGGCAACGCTTGTTGGCCATGAAATGGCTGCCCTGAGTGAAGGCCAGATCCTCCAGGTCCAGAAGCTGCCGAGGAGCCATTGACTGACGGAAGGAAAAAAGAATTATAATGTGAACAAAACAACTTTACTCAACCTTCATCACTCACTCAACCTGTGCCATAATCCCTTTAATAAAATGGCTGCAATAACTTGGGTGTACTTTGTTCTGCTTATTAAATTGCTTATTTTATAAGCACAATAAGAATACAAATACAATATCACACATAATTTTTGTATTTGTCACATGTTGAGTTGACCTCTGACCTGTGTAGTGCTGCAACAAGTGAATCTCCATAGTGTGTTAGCAATAAATTCTAATCTAATGTATCTCCGGTGACCCTACAAGCATGAATTATTTAAGGGAAAATATGTGTAATCGTGACATAATTTACATTGAAATCTTTTTAACCTTGAGTTCAGTATTCTTGGGCTGCAAAGATTAATCCGTTACTAAATTATTCTCGTAACTATTTTGATTATCGATCATTTGGTTTGAGTATTTTTATTAGTTAAAATCAAGATTTCTGATTTTTCAGCTTCTTAAATGTGAATATTTTCTGGTCTCTTTGTGCCACATCACAAAATTATTACATTTGTGGACAAAACAAGACATTTGAGAACATCATCATTTCCAAATGAGAACAAATTCTCTATAATGAAAAGAATCATGAGTTGCAACCATACAGTTTTCACTAACATATTTAAGACATGATGGATGATCATTACCCCGTGGCATATCAAAAAATTAACTACTCACTGATGAAAACTTACATTTTTATTCCGGAAAGAACAACGTAAAGCAGAATTAATTAAGTGTAGCTTTTGCAATTTGCACATTTTGTTGTTAAACATGTAACTAAAGCTCTGAGCCACTATTTCCAGGTGTAACCCCGTGTACTGTGAATGGGTATCTATTTAATAGTCATGTGATTCACCTCTCCGTGGTCGATGTCCATTGCTTCCAGGTCATCGACCCTAGACTTCCTCACCCGCTCCCTGCGAGATCTCTCCTCCTACAAACACACAAATCCAACAGTCACAGATGTGACAGACTGAACAGGAACGTTTATTTCTGCAAAGTTTTCAGATTATTTCACAAACAAAAAAAACTCTCACCCGAATTATGTCCTCCTTCTCCGTCTCCTGCAGCTGGTAAAGAATCTTTGACAGCTCCTGATCAGACTCCATCTTCCCGATGATCCTCTCCTTCTCCGCCTCACTCTGAGCGCTCGCCAGCATCGTACAGTACTGAACTGTGAGACAGCGAAATCAACAAGATTAAATAAAAAGACACAACAACCAGAAACAAAGTCATACTGAAACACGTGGAACTTACTCATGCGGCGATGCTGACGGAGGACTTTGATGAAATCGAAGGTGTTGAAGCCGAGCAGCAGAACCAGCTGGTTTTCACACTCTCTGTCATCACTGGCAGTCTGTGGTTTACAGACAGAATAAAGGAGGAGTCAGGCAAGTTCTGATAATTCTATAAGAACACAAACATTCTGCTTCAGATTTGACCGCTATCCACACTAAACCTATGTTTTAGGGTCAGGGAAATACCTAAGTTTAAAAGACAGTGTTGCATTAACTGAAATGATGCACATGATTGGTTCTTATTATGTTTGAGAGACATGGATTATAAATAAGGTTTTTTATAATTCATTAATATTTTCATTATTATCTCGAATAATCCATTAGTTGTTTGGTCTATAAAATTTCAGAAAATGTTGATCAGTGTTTCACAAACCTGGGAACTATGATCATTAAAACTGAACCAATCTAGTTAGTATGACAAAATGAAACATTTGAGATCATCATTTCCATGTGTTCCATGAGAAACACTGATCACTGAACAATTTTAACCAAAAAACTCATTGATTAATCAAAATAATAATAATAATAGACAAATGAATGCATTATGAAAATAATTATTAGTTGCAGCTCTAAACTCTAGTGAAACTTCCTCTTAAGTTAGATAGCAAAACTCTTCTGACTTCTCAGCATTGCTGTTTGTTGTTGGTAGAACTTTCAGTCTAGTAAACCTGAGCATTCACATGGTTTATGCATGTTCAGGTGCTTTAACGTGGACACAGACTGAAATGGCAGCAGTGTGGACGCAGCTTCAGTCTCAAACACATCACTTCTCAACAAACAAATCAACTATTAAGACGACAAACATACCTTGAGGATTTCTAAGACCTCGTCTGCTTTCTTTTGTGACACGATGGCATCGTCATAGAAACGGCTGAGCTGACGCTGAAGCCAGAAAGCGTCGATGTCTCGAGGATGAAGATCTTTCTTCTTCACCGTCATCACATCACCTGTGACACCGAGCTACAACAACAAGCACCAGTTAATCTTTTGTTTTGGAAAACTCAGAGTTTGAGTCCAGATTAGAGATTATCACTTCAAGCAAAAATGCTATTTGAATATTACTTGAGTCTAGTGCATCAGAGTTAGTAAAAATAATGCAGGGTTTAGAGTGTGTTGAGCTAACAGCAGCAGCTAACACATTAAATGATCGGCTTTTTAAAAAAAGTTAAATGAATAATGGAATATTCATGCCCATCTTTAGTCTCTGTACAGATGAATACAGTACTGGTAGTGACGCAGATGTTGCACTTACATTAGCCGTCAGAGTGCTGCCCACATCTGCCTCCTCTCCTTCACTGTCTTCATCCGAGTGCTCATCTCGTACTTCGCCAAACTGGTCTTCATCCCCTTCCTGTACGAAGACAAACAAATTAAAACAAATGTTCTGAAGCCACAAAACTTTATATACACATCTGGTTTAACTTTTAACTTTATAGTCGAAACATTTTAGCAACAAGATTAAAAAAAAAAGTAAAGATCTTCACCTCCTCATCAGATTCAAACTGGACGTTCACGCCGTATGTTTCATCGATGTTGTCATCTGTGGATGAAACAGGTCACATGACAGAGTTAGCAAAGAGGATTCCGTTGGACTAATCCTATACTATAGTACTGTACTATAAGTACTGTATATTCTAAGGGAGACATGACATTGGACTTGTCAATATACAATATGTCAATATATTAGGTGTGCTCGTGCCGATAAGTGATAAAAGATGCAGATAAATGTATGTTTATCATGACGCAGCAGCTTCATTGTAAAAAATAAACATAGAAAACAATAGTCAAAAAGTTTTCTTTTAAAAAGTGTATGCTTCTCAAAGCATTAGAGACAAAAAATAAAATATAGTTCATATATTTCAGATAATACCTGCTTTATTTCTTTAAATTAAGCTTTATGTGTTATAATGAAAGTGGATATAGATATGGTCAAATTCTGTTATATAACAAATAATTGGGCTTAAAATTAAAGATGTGTTATTCAGTGACTTTTTAAACTATAATTTTGTTGATTCCATGTATGTTCTTGTATTAATGAATATATACCATATTAAGTGCATTTCACAAATGTATTAAATATAATAAATATGATGATTATCAATGCAACAGCCTTTAAAACGTGGAAAAGCCAGATACGGATACTTCACGATATGCCGAAATCCAAAATCTAAGATCAGATCTTGTCTCATTTCAGCATAAAGATGTAATTAAAGAGCACTAATCCCTAGTGTGTGATAAACACCATGATATAGTTGGTACTCATGCACTTACCCATATTCTGTAAATCCTTGTCACCTCCATAATCTGTGATTTTCTTGCCCAGATTCACCAGGACATGGTAACGTGTGTCGTCAGCAGGTCCGAGAAGCTGCTCAACTTCACGCCGTCTCTCTTTATCCCTCATTTTGTCGTTCTTCAGCACTGCTAACACTTCATCCGCTGCTCCACACAGGATGTCACGTGGCTGTAAATAAGAACACAATAATCACATGAAATGACGCACCACGTCTTTGATGAAAAAAACAACAAAACTTTCCAAATCTCACCGACCTGATCTCCTAAAGCTGCATGGATGAAGCTCAGCAGCACCTCATAGGTTTCTCTGGTTTCTTTGGTTTTAGGCTTGTACACGATGCCCACCATCTCATCGATGCCTTCAGACAGGAGGGTGAAGCCCTTCATTTTGTTGATATCATGTCTGTCCTCGTCTCTCTTTCGTCTCCTGTGAGCACAGAGAAAATGGAAAAGGGAATTGAGCCTCATGTCACTAAAACTCCCCAACAATATCACTCAAGTTTATTTAAAGTTGGAGAGTGCAATCCTCCACCAAGGACACTGAAGGCCTGAAGTGCCACTCTGCAGTTTTCATTCTTTAATCCCTAACTTCTTTACTGTTATCATTTTTTTTTCACATTTTCAGAGACTATTTACTAACAAAAATGAGGTGTGAAGAGGAAAAACTCTGTGATTGATTTAATAATCATCTTATCATTTAAAATTTAAATACCAAGTAGCAAAAAGCAGCATCCAAGTGGACTAATACTTCATTATACTGTTGACAAACACAGTAAACCGTGTTGTTATTGACACATTAATACTGACTTGTCACGTCTCTCCTCCAGCTTCTGAGGTTTGGTCCTCTGAGCCTTGTCTCCCATCTTGGTTCCCTCCAGCTTCCCCACCAGGGACAGCACTTCTCCTGTGGGCTCATCTCGTCGCGTGCGGTCGATCAGAGAGCGATCGGCTTGTAACACCAAGTTCGAGTTCTGACCATCAAAACACAAGAATAAATGTCACCAGGCAGCAACTCAGATCAGATCTGATCTGTGATGCGACACCTTAGACCCCTGTTGTAGACACTTTGTGTGCAGTTCATTCACTGTTGGATGTTGTTATATATTGTTAAGCATTAATATTATATTTTCACTCACCACTTTAACTATTTTATACATTTATTGTTACTTATAATTTGATATAGCATGCCAAAACATCAAATCAATATGATAATACGTTCTGGTATATTCAATACTAAAACACTGTACTACTACATCTGACTTTATGTCAAACTTCTGTACAATAATTACACTACCGCTAAATGCAATTTTATACAATATCACGTAAACATATAAAAGTGCTCCAAAACATCTGAATGTGACTTGTGTATTTTTACATTACACAGATTTACATACACTGGAAACCGTGACATGACCTTTAACTTTGTATTGGATTACAATAAATTACAGCGATCAATCAAAATGATCAGTACATAGAGACGTGTGTAACCCGTGTAAACAAAAAGGCTTAAATAGAACAATTTCAATAATTAAAATTAAAATTTAATTAGACTAAGAAACGTAAACATAAACGCGGTAAATGTGATATCAGTGTATCTGTGCTCGGCTCCAGCTAAGCTAACTGCTGGTTAGCTTGGTTAGCAGCTAGTTTAAATGACTGAAACAGTGGCACAGCGTGTCTCGTTAGCTCAGTGGCATGTTAAATAACATTCGGGTTAAACGTGTGTTGGTTAGTTTGTGAGTTTGACAACGAAAACACTCACCGCTTTGTACTCGTACTGTAAACTACGAGCAGTAACATCCGCCATGCTGCTGCCGCCGCGTTAGCCTTTAGCTTCTTTTACTTGTGGACAATAAAGGGTGAAGACGAGCCGCGCGAACTCTGTCCGTTTATCAAGACAACATTAACATCAGAGCGGAGTTTTCATCTGTGGATTCGCTCTGTTTCCACCGTGTCCGAGTTTCATTCACACAAAACTCACTGCGTTTACACAACGTTACAATGAAAAGGCGACACGAGCGAGAAAACAAGCCGCTGCTAACTTCCGCTTCTGGTGTCAAAAATACAGCAGGGACTCTCCTGCAACACTGCCACCTATTGGAAAGGAGCGTGATTCAGGATATTTGGTTAAGATTAAAATGAGATTTCTGACTTTTTCCCACAAATCTGGGATTTTTTTATTTTACTTTTTAAAATAATAATTAAAAAAACATACGTGGCCTTAATCCAAAACAGAATTTGGATTTTTAATCTCAGAATTGTGATATTAGGATTTTTTTTTACTTTTTTTCCCAAAAATTAATCTCAGAGTTGTGAGGGTTTTTTTATCAGAATTCTCAGATTAAAAGTCAGCATTCTGTGAAAAGACAAAATTTTATCTATAATATATATACATATATAAACATATTGTTTCCAAAATGTTTTCACATGTGGGCCTAATCCAAGTCAAAATTCTGATTTTTATAATTTTTATAATTCTATTATTATTATTTTTATTATTATTATTATTATTTTTTACAAATGGAATGCAGCATTGGTGAGGTTGTTCTGAGTTGAAAGGGTGAAAAGGAATGCCCCCTGACCTCGGAAATTCCATGTTTCACCTCTTTGGTGGAGGTGGAAAAAAGGAAAAGAATAAAGAAAAATAAATGTATGTACAGTATGTGCTGAGATACAGTATGTATCGTGCTTTTATTACTACTACTAATACTATTATACCCCTTATAATAGGTATACTATTAGGTGTTGTATAGCCATTATACAGTATTTATACCCATATTGTCTCTGATCAGAATTGAACATAATTGTTTTCTCGTCTTGTTGTTGCAGTGAAACTTCAGAATCATTTTTAACGTTATAATGTTTCCTGTTTGCTTCAGAAAACTGTCTGACAAATATCAGGTCAGTCATCACAGCACTCACAGCCAGGTGGCAGCACTGAGTCAAGTGTCTCGATCATCTTAAACCCCTTAAATTTACTTGTTTTCCATCACATCAAATTACTTAAATGCTAAGTCTTTAAACATTGTATGTAGAAAAATCACTATAGAGATGATTGGACATGTATGGGGGGGGGGGTGGTCCTGATTGGTTGGAAACCTCAGGTCTAATGAGGACAAACAGCCACGTGATCATCAGTAATGAGAGTAACATGGAGATCCATTTGCCTCATAAAACATTTGCAGCTTATTAGTTAAGTTTAGCTTGAAAACCTAAATGGGTTTTGATGTTTTCTTCACCACCAAAAATGTCACAATGTAAAGTCATCCATTTTGTGTCCTGACACCGTGAACTCTCTGTGTGTGTGTATGTGTGGTTTCCTCAGCTGTTTTAGTAGGTTAGTTTTTTTTCACACGAGTTGACCTCAGCTGTGTGGGCAGCTGCTGCTGTGGATGACACACACACACACACACACACGCATGCACACACACACACACACACACAGCCCCTGGAGCTCCTGACCTGTGTGTGTGTGTGTGTGTGTATGTGTTCCAGGTATTACTCATGTTGAGGGGACCTTAATCTGTTCACACAATCACATTATGGAGACAAATGATTACATTTAAAGGTGAAGACATGTTGAATGGTCAGGCTGAGGTTAAAGTTAAGGTTAAGTCAATAGTAGCTATGGTTAAGGCTAAATTAATGTCCTCTGAAGTCATGGAAACCAATGTGTGTGTGTGTGTGTGTTCTTGTACTTGTTGCAGAGGGAGGACATTTTGACAAAGTGAGGACATTTTGTCTGGTCCTCACTTCTTTAAAGGGCTTTTTCAGGGTTAAGACCTGGTTTTAGGGTTAGGGTTAGGGTTAGAATTGGGTTTAGGTTAGGGTTAGGGTAAAGGTTAGGGTTAGACATCTAGTTGTGATGGTTAAGGTTAGGGTAAGGGGCTAGAGAATGTATTATGTCTATGAGGGTCCTCACTCTGATAGAAGCACAAACGTGTGTGTGTTTCCTGCATGTATAGTGTTTGTCCTGGATTGAGTGGAATAGCTTCGTCTGTGGATTAGTTTCTCCCTCTGTTTGACCCAGACATGATCAGGAAAGTCTTCTCAGTTCTGTTTCCAGTCTGTGCCGGGTTAGGCCAGGTTATGCCGGGTCAGTTAAGGTGAGGTATTACAGGCTAAAGCTGCAGACATGTGGCTCCCACACTGTTCCTGTTCTGACTGAAATTAGTTCCACGTTGTCTCCTCTTATCCCCCGTATGCTGAATCATTAGAGCCCCAGCACTGACTGGTGCACGTGTCAAACTCAAGGCTCGGGGGCCACATCCGGCCCGCCATACAATCGTCTTGGGTCTGCTCCTCCAATAACAATAATAATTTTGACCTCACATACAAAGTCATTGCACAGACATGGGTGGTTCGAACGGTGGGCCACTATTTTGCATCATTTACTCCATTTGCTTGAGACAAAACATTTGAACTTTGCATTTTTAAGGGCCTTGTCATGCACTGAAACTCAGAAGACTTGGTGACTGTGCACTTCACGACCTGCAGAATGTGCGATCTGACCATAAACTCAACTCTTAGTTAGGGATTTGTGTCTAATTCTCATATTATAACCTTAAATTTCTACCACAATCGGTCTTTTAAATAACTTAAAAGATATTTGTGCTGATGAATTTACAACTGAGTTGATGCACCAGACATTTGCAGCTCGCACTCGCGTCCTGGTCACATGACAGAGGTACGCGGTGGACGTTTTACCACACATTTAAGGTAGAGCACGTCAAATTAACCGACATTTATTGTTGAAGTTGGACGTTGAAGCTTGAACATTTCCTGTCAGCAGTCAGTCAAAGACCTGATATAAATATATAAAAATCTCATTCCACAGTAATAAATAAAAGCATTCATACAATCATGGAATTTTACACTTATAAAAATTAAGTGTGAAGTTTTAATACTCTATTTTGTCCCAAAGAAAATCATTTAACCCAAATGTATTTTTTGTATATTTCACCCAAATTTAATTATGTTAATCAATACCTGATCAAATATCAGACTCATACTAAGTAAAAATGGTTGACAAAATTTTAAAAATAATTTGACAACACTTGAATGAATTAAATCAATTCAAACTAGCATAAGTAGTCTTTGCATAAATGAGTAGTTTGATCAGACGTAATGTTTTTCTTAACGTTTTTGGACCATTTTCTTATTTTATTCACCAGGCTGTAAATCATCACACACTGAGTCTTGATAATGTCTCTCTGTACAGTTTTTATTTACATGATACTATTCTGTTGTAATGCTGGATAGCAAGATTATACGTAATACATAAATATCAACACAGTTTGTTGTTTTTTTCTTCTTTTTTTTTGTACAAATTTGCATATAACTAAGAATCAGAAAGGAAAAAAAACTCAAACAGATACATACAGTTATCCTTTAAATGAAACACGCACACACACACATCCTCACAGGGAAGGAGAAATAAAAATAAAACAAGGATTAACACGAGTCACAAACATACACGGGCTTCGTTTGAGTCAGGCAGCCGTGAAAACACACGTTATTCGCACACGTGTGTGCACAAACACACGCACACACTTTTCTACGGTGCTCTATCGCAGACCAACAGCTGTTAGACCGATGAGAAGTTAACATCTAATCTTAGTATCTATTATTTTTCATAACTCTAACTCTGGCATGCTCCTGTAGATCTGTAAACATGTGCTGATAAAACCGGGGAGCTCCACACGCACACGCACACGCACGCGCACACTTCTGTTAGCGTATTTTAAAAACAAAAAAATTAAAGAAAAATGGTTCACATTACGAAAGATGACTATGGCCGCATGTGAAAAACTTTTGGAAACAAAAAAATTAATAAAATTAAAATTAAAAATTATTACATCAAAATCTGAAACCTGGAGGAAAAAAAATAAAAAAAATAATTCTGATGTTTAAGTCAAAAGTCAAAAAACCCTCAGAAATCTGACGTTTAATTCACTGAGATTAAAGACAAAATTATGAGATTGAAGTCAGAATTCATATTTTTTCCCCAGAATTCTAAAATTGAAGTCAAAATTCTAAGATTAATGTCACAGTTCTATTTTCATAGTTTTATCTTAGAATTCTGTGATTTAAAAAGTCACATTTCTGAGATTAAAGTCAGAATTCTGAGTTGTTTTCCCTCTTTTTTAATTTTAATTCCAAAAATGTTCACTTGTGGCCCTAATCCTCTTCCATATTCACATAATTCCACAAATGCACTGAATACATGCGCTAACATCAATTCAATATCAATGGAAGAAAGAGAACAAACAAGAAATTAAAAAGGTAACTAACATAATTGTCGCTCGGCAAATAAA
Organism: Brachirus orientalis; assembly: GCA_016785285.1. NCBI lineage: Eukaryota > Metazoa > Chordata > Actinopteri > Pleuronectiformes > Soleidae > Brachirus > Brachirus orientalis. Next base: position 203,777 of record JAFBJR010000523.1, read on the forward strand.
ACGTCTGAAAGTTGTGTGAAGCCAAAAACATCTGAAACAGTGAAACACTAGCTCAGGTGTAAATTACATCGTCATGCATTTATCCCAGTCATTCATTCATTCATTCGTTCATGCCCCAACAATAACGGTAGCCTAAAGTCACCTGATCTGCCCCCTGCAGCACCAGGCGTCCAGGATTTACAATCAAGTCCAGTCTGGAAACTCCGTTACCCGTTAGCATATCCACTGAAAACTCTGAACCGCCTCATCAACAGCAACCTACAGCTACATCCACACGACTACATTTTCAAACCTGCGTCCACACTAACACACCTGAAAACGTGAGTCACGTGACCATTCAGGTGTGAACAGGAAGTTGATTCCGTGCCCTGAATTTGTTTGATATTAACGATGGTTAAAATGCAGAAATATTCCAAAATTTAAGACTGGTATAGAAAAGTTGAATGGTGAACATTTTTGATGCATATTCCGAGAAATGCTGCTCTTATTTCCATAGCTACGATAAATTTTGTTCCATTATTTTATCACGCTCCAATAAATGAATTTAAAATCAAATTATTGCAACATTTTCTGAGACCAACAATAAAGTGAAAGTGAAGCTGAAAGTAAGTGGCTTTTTGTTCACAGTTCACAATCCAGTTGGGGCAAGAAAATATTTCCAACTTTTTTGTCCGTCCAGACTAAAGCGACACCCTGGAGTTTTCAAATGTAAACGCAGTAAACAACATTTTTTTTTAACTTCTATTTTTTTCTTGGGTTGAAAACACCGGGTTAAGTGTGGACGACAGACGCAGAATGTTTGCGTTTACAGTCGCGTGGATGTAGCCTTTCTGATCACACGGTCACCGAGGCCGACCGTCAACACTGACCCGCGGTTGTGCCGGGATCAATGCCGGTGTAAAGTAAAGTGAACGGGAAGACAGCAAAGCTTAACACAGCAGCTGTGAGGTAGGTAAAGCTGTGGAAAGACAGAGTAACGGCGCCCCCTGTGCACAGTGGGGGGCAGTTACTCTGCGCTTCAGTACGCTTCTCCAAACGTTTGACTCAACGTGGCAACGGAGACCGGAACAGGAAGTTCAAAGTTCGAGGGACACGTGACCGACACTTGGCAGGAGTCTGACAAAATGGCTGCCGACGGTTTGGCACAAAATGGCGCCGGGTTTGGGTGAGAGAAGCACAGCTTATCCTGGACAGTTAACCTGGGCTGCTTTTCATAAGACAATAATAGAAGAAGGAGGAGGACTCAACAGCAGCAAAAAGGAAATAAAAACCACACCACGGAAAAAGAGGATAAAACTAACTAATGACTTAATCAAAGTGATCATTCATGCATCTCCCTCACACACCAGCTTCCTTTTTTCTCTTTTTTTCCCGCCATATTCTTCTTGAGGTTGTGTCATTTTGTAAATCCGGTCCTTTCTGCCGTCACACTCGTACTCCAGTCAAAGGTCAAAGGTTGGTGTTTGCCGTCGTTTGCCGTCTCGATCCACGTGTGGTCAAATCTATATTCTCTGGATCTTGTCGGCCACGACGACAGGGTTCTCTTTACGGATCTTTGCCGCGGCCTCGGCCTTGTAGTCGTAGGGACAGTTGTGTTTGTCGGAGTATCGGTGGATTCCACAGAACAAGTTACCACAGCGACAGTCGAAACCTGGGCGCCAATAAAACACACAGATTTAGAAAAATGACAACACTTTTCACTAAAACATCAACATTTCCTGAGAAAATACAGTTTGGATTGGCGAGCTGTTCCAAATACTGTGTTCCTGTTGTTTATTATCCTTTTTTGTCCACAATTCCCCAACTATCATCCTCCAATTTTCTTCTAATAATTTTTGGCAATTCAAAGGCAGACAAGGGTTCCATTCATTTGTAATGGGAAAAAAGGGCAAATGTTTTTTTAAAAATGTAAATGACTTTTAGATGCTAGCAGGAATGTGCTGAATTTTTTTGATGAATAAATTAAACAGATGAAAACTGAGAGGAAGCAATGAATACTACTATTACTAATAATAATGATATAATAATAATAAAAGGACCTTTTATACCTAAAATGAAGGTAAAATTGCTTAATAATACAAAATTATATCATGAATAAATTGCTAAATAAGAAGAAAGTGAGGAAGGTGCTAGTTTTAAAAGGCAGAGATTTAAAAACAAACGACAAAAGGCCAAAAATAAAGTATTTTAAAACATCCAATGCTGATTCACTGACTTTGACCAAAATTTATGCTAAATGTGGATTTTTTGTACAATGTTTTAGATTTCCATATAATCATATTATAATAATATATTTGATTTTTACATAATCCATGCTAATGTTAATGTAAACCATTTGACTTAATGAAGGGCTAATGTTGAAACCTTACAGTAAATTTATTATGTTTGTTTCTAAAACATCCCATTTATGAATAACGAGAACCAAACAACCCACCTAACAAACCAAAGAGAGCAAAAACGTCAAAATAAAAAAGCATTTTAAGATGTTTAAATAAAAACGTCATTATTTATACTACCATTAAAGTGAGCCAGCATGAGAAGCCCCGCCCCCTCTCACCTGTGAGGCCCACTCTTTTGCGGCACATGAAGCACCGGTTCTTCTTGGGTTTGGGGGCGTCGCCCTTGTTGTCGTCGCTGCTGGACGAAGCGACAGGAGCAGAACTAGAGGCAGCAGGCTGGTTTACGACTACACGCCGAGGAGAGAGGGAAAACACGTTCTTCACTTACTATTCATCATCACCTTTAATCCCAGATTATAGTCAACTCAAAAATGCCTGTTATCCTTTTTTTTTTTTTTTTTTTAACTGTGCTCTCTTGTTGTTGGCAGATAGAAACGGTGCGTGACTGTGAGAATGTCCTCTGCTGTGGAGATATTTTCAAACAGGCTTATTTTTAGACAGCCTCGCTCTCCTGAGGAGCAATAATCTGAGGCTGCAGAGATAATCTGAGGCTGCAGAGATAACCTGAGGCTGTCATGAGGTGAAGATCATAGATGTAAGAGTAGTGGATTCAAAAACATTATAGATTATGTTTAAATCAACAATTATTAGCTATACGCTGTGTACAAATCTGTATATACAATATAGTGTATCATAATAGCCGCTTGTATGTGAATTATAAGATTTTATTTGATTTTGTGTGTATAAAAAAGTTTTGAGCCACATTAAATATAGTCACGTGTATAAAGGTTACGTATGTAGATAAAAATGGTGTTTGCGTGTGATCGTGAGCAGCAGGATTTATGTGTTGCTGTTTGTTTTAATGTGAGTGTAATAATGAGGATGTAAAGTTTTACCAGGGTCGAGGATTTCAGGCTTGTCCTCTCTGGAGATGCTCATCTCTGTCATTTGTTGGGTCACAGGAAGAGATCCTTGAACATTTCTGAACGTTTGAAAATATAGCATAAATTAAAAAAAAAAAAAAAGGGAAAAAGAGAGAGGACAGATGAGCAGGAGTGAGGATAGCAGTGGAGCACAGATTACACATATATAATCCAGTACGATCCTATTTCTATATGATTCTGGTGTGTCTCTATACAATTCTTGTGTATTTTCCATGTTTTTAGTGTATTTCTATATGATTCTGGTATATTTCTATACATTCCTTGTGTATTTACAATGTTTTTGGTGTGTTTCCATACAATATTGTTGTATTTCTATACATTTCTGCTGTATTTGCTATGTTTTGGATGTGTTTTTATATGTGTCTCTTTACAGTTCTGGTGTATTTACCGTTTTGGGTGTAATACTATGTATGTCTACACATTTCTGGTGTAGACAGAAACAGATCCAGTACTGACCTAGACACATCTGCTGAAGAAGCAGGTGAAGAGGCATCAACCTTGGCAAAGCTGGCTTCTAGTCTCTGGATGGCCGAGGCCTCTGAGGTAGGACTGGCAGCTGAAGCTGTGAAGACGGAGACAGAGACGTCACTGTTACTATTTGAAATGAATTTATTATAAAACACACACAATAACAAGACAGGAAATGTCCTAAACCAGAGCTTTTACTGTGTAAATATATGCTTTTATGCCATGTTTTTTTTATTGTGTGATTTAAACAAAACTTTATTCTTTGTCGAGATGTTTGAAGAACAGACTCATGTTTCCGCCAGTGTCTCTGAAAGACAAACCTCTGTGTTTGAACTTTGACATAAACTTTGACATGTTTAAAGAAGGAAAACAGCTGAGTTTCCTTAGAGACAGAGAGTCTGCTCTTGAATTGGTTTCGTGTTAAAAACACTGTCTTCACGTCTCTTTAACTCTAATGTAAACTTACTGTATAGACTTAGCTCCATTATAAACACAGGGCTCCTGTCACACGTCTCTTTGGTGTATTTATAATGTTTTTGGTGTGTTTCCAGTGCATTGTTTGTGTTTTTCAGGTATTTCTTTGTGTCTTTTGTCCTTTCTTGAGTCTTTGGCCCCTTTTCTACCAACATTTCCAGGAACTTTTATTACCAGATTAACACAGACGTTAATCCTGTTAATCTGTGTAGTTTGCGTTTCCACTGCACCTCGAAGTTCTTGAGTGTTGTTGACGTACAGTCAAAACATTTAACAAGCCGGCGGATCGCTTGAATGTTTTTGTTCCCCAAAACCCGTTCCATGTCAACTTTTCCCTGGTTAATTTCGGTGGAAACACGCCGAGGTTTTTCAAAATCCCGGATAAATGAGAAAAGTTCCTGCGGTGAAAAACACGTCTTTTTGTGTGTATTTCTTACCCATGGGGCTGAGGGGGCTCATGCGGTCGCTGCTCTGCTGCCGCGTCAGGTGTTCCTTATAACATACGGAGCACATGCCATTGGTTCGTGGGTTGCCATAGAAACCGCAGCCTGTGGCACAAAGCATGGGCACCGGGCTCTGGTTCGTCTCTTGGGCCATCGCTGGCAAAAAAGGACACAAAACAGAGAGAGAATGTTTTTAAAGACAATACACACAAGCAACTACTTTACATTTATGAAACACACACACACGTTTGTGCTTCTATCATAGGACCCTCATAGACATAATACCTTCTCTAGCCCCTTACCCTAACCTTAACCATCACAACTAGATGTCTAACCCTAACCTTTACCCTAACCCTAACCTAAACCCAATTCTAACCCTAACCCTAAAACCAGGTCTTAACCCTGAAAAAGTCCTTTAAAGAAGTGAGGACCAGACAAAATGTCCTCATTCTGCAGCAAATACAAGAACACACACACACACACACACACACACACTCACTCACTCACTCACTCCCTGTGTCTGACGACCTGGTTCCACAGGGACGTGTTTCAGTGACAGATAACAGCAGAGTCATTATGTAAATATGAAAACAACATGTCTCGTCTGATTTGACTGAACACTGTGTTCTATTCTGCACCTTTGGAAGAAAACAGAGCCACAACTCTTGTCTCCTTCCTCCCTCTCATATCCCCACACATTTCCTCTGAAAGCTCCGTACGGTTCTTCTTTACGTTCCTTTTCACATCTGTAAACTGTTACCGTGTCGGTGTAAATGTCATTTACAGGAAATGCATAGAAAACAGGCTGATGTAAAGAAAAATGGCCGTTACATATGTGACGGCTGCACGACAGGATGACACAAACCTCAGCACGACCACTAACCGTGACACACAGGTTATTATGACTCACTGATAATAACCGCCCCAATTATCATTCAGTTATAATGCATTTCACAACTTCCCCAGTCATTTCACACACACACACACAGTCTGGTTTCCATGACTTCAGAGGACATTACCTTGACTTCCATTCATTTCCTGCAGACTTCCTCCAACCTTAACCATAATTACTAGTGTCCTAACCTTAACCTGACCCTAACC
>JAFBJR010000523.1:214605-219605 GCA_016785285.1 Brachirus orientalis
AAAGTCAATAGTGTTACAAAAATGTACTTATGTTAACAGAAAGTGAAACAAAGAGTTGTAATGTTCCAGTAGTGTAACATGTTACAAATGTTACACTACTGATGTTACAAAATGTGTTACAAAATACTGTAAAGTTACAAAAACAAGTGTTGCAAAATGTGACAAAAACATCACCATTGTTACCAGAAAGTGATTATGAAACATTTTCATGTTACTGAGGAAAATTCTGAAGTGAAAAATCATGGTTTTTGATTCAGTTTTAATGATTATTTGAAGCAAAGAAACCAGAAAAGATTCACATTTAAAATCTGAAAACGTGATCTAATTGTTGAAGAAACGCAGAAACGATGGAGTTCCTCGTATGTGGACTGCAGTAGTGGTACATTCATGTACATTCATGATTATTTTGAACATGAAAATTCACTGTAATCAGTATTTTAAGAGATTGTCTGTTGTAATCTGTGAAAACACGGTTAAGAGTAGTGACTTGTTTTCTTCTTCTCTGGTGTTTTTTTATGGCAGTTTGCAGTAAAATGTTGCATCACTGCCTTGTCCTTTAAAGGAGGACACGTTGTTGCTGACACACTGATGTTTGCTGAAATAAAGACAGAGTGAGGACTCTGTCCTCTCGGCTCTCTTTGTTTCTCTCTTTGTGTCTTCTTCCTGTTCAGACATGGCTGTTTTTCTCTCTTTGCCGCTGCGTGGCCACGAAAATAACGCAATAACGCGTTTTCTGCGTCTTTTTAGCGACGTTTTTACGAACAAACTCGGTTATAAAACCACGTATAAACACGAAATAAGCGCCCAGCGCCGACGAAACCCGGTTTTCTTCACCTCCTCAAACGGAACTACAGCAAAGAAACAGCAGAAAAACGCTCTTCTGTCGCCGAGCCTCGCTTAATAGTCAAGTACAATCATCTGCAGACATTTTAGAGCAAATCTCTCACTTCACTTGTTCATTCGGCTTAAATGAATTTTCTATTTGTGGACAGGAATTAGCTTTGGCTTTAGTTCCCATCCCCCAGCCTCAGCTCCACCAAACAGAAAAACAGACTGTGTGTGATCATCATCATCATCATCATCGTCGACAGCAGCGACTGGAGCTGTTTCTGTCTGACACACACACGCGCACGGTCACGTTACACTGTGTGTGTGTGTGTGTGTCAGTACCAGTGAGCTGGAACACGAGTTCATTTGATCTATATTTAAAGTCAGACTCACTCAGATCATCGCCTTCACCTCAGAGAACAATGAAGCCGATGATCAGCAAACCTGATGAAGATGAACGACAATCTCTCTCACACACACACACATCACAGGCCTCACAGTCCGGATTAACCCAAAAAACCCCAAGTCTGTTCTAATCCGGGTCATAAAATATATTTACTTTTAACCCATGTTTTAGTTTGTGGTGCTCGCAGTCAGACAAACTCTCTTTATAACGTGGAACTAAAGCTTTATAAAGTGATGATGAGGGTGAAACTGTGGAAGAGGAAGAACACACACACACTCAGGCACGCGCTGACCTCTGAAGCCTCCATTTAAAGGTCACCTCTCTCTCTCTCTCTCTCTCTCTTTTGTTGTTGTTTACCTTCACTGGGTTTAAATCTCATCATCGTCCTTAAGAAAAAAAAAAGAGGAGAATAAAATCTTAATCCATGATCATCACCTGCTGGAAGCCGACGCTTCTTCTCACACACGGCGACGATGAGGACGATGAAGATGAAGAGTAAAGCAGCTGTTGTTCCTGTTGTTGTGTGAAGAAAAAAAGCAGGACTCGGTGGTTCTGTGGTTCTGTGGTTCTCTGGTTCTCCAGACTGCAGACCGCCGGTGTGTGTGTGTGTGTGTGTTCCTCTCTGTCTCACACACACACGTTTCCTCGCCTTTAACTCTGTTTGTTTCCTTCTTTAGTCAGAGGGTTGGTCTCTCTCTCTCTCTCTCTCTCTCTCTCTCTCTGCCTGGCGGATGATGACGTCACACGTATGTCTCATTGGCTGAGCTGCTGTGAGGAGTGCGCGCGCGTGTGTGTGTGTGTGTGTGTGTGTGTGCCTGGGCATGCGCACAACCTGAGTGACGTCACCGTTACACATCCATTCGTCATCCTACGATGACACAAAGCTTTTATTGAGTAATCTCAACTGAAACCGTCTGCCTGTATATCCGTCTGTCTACCTGTCTGTCTGCCTGTATATCTATCTGTCTATATAACTGTGTAATCTGTCTGTCTGCCTACCTTCCTGTCTGTTTGTCTGTATATCTATCTGTCTATATATCTGTCTGTCTACCTGTCTGTCTGCCTACATTCCTATCTGTCTGCCTGTATGTCTATCTGTCTGCCTGTCTGTCTACCTGTCTGTCTGCCTGTATATCTATCTGTCTGCCTGTCTGTCTACCTGTCTGTCTGCCTACATTCCCATCTGTCTGCCTGTATGTCTATCTGTCTGCCTGTCTGTCTACCTGTCTGTCTGCCTGTATATCTATCTGTCTGCCTGTCTGTCTACCTGTCTGTCTGCCTACATTCCCATCTGTCTGCCTGTATGTCTATCTTTCTATATAACTGTATAATCTGTCTGTCTGCCTACCTTCCTGTCTGTATATCTATCTGTCTATATATCTGTCTGTCTATCTGTCTGCCTGTCTATCTGTCTGCCTGTCTATCTACCTGTCTGTCTGCCTACATTCCCATCTGTCTGCCTCCCTGTCTGTCTCTCTATCTGTCTGCCTGTATGTCTATCTGTCTGCCTACCTTCCTGTCTGCCTCCCTGTCTGTCTGCCTGTATATCTATATGTCTGCCTGTCTGTCTACCTGTCTCTCTGCCTACATTCCCATCTGTCTGCCTGTATGTCTATCTGTCTATATAACTGTATAAGCTGTCTGTCTGCCTGTATATCTATCTGTCTATATATCTGTCTGTCTGCCTGTCTATCTACCTGTCTGTCTGCCTACATTCCCATCTGTCTGCCTCCCTGTCTGTCTCTCCATCTGTCTGCCTGTATATCTGTCTATATAACTGTATAATCTGTCTGCCTGCCTACCTTCACGTCTGTCTGCCTGCCTGTCCGTCTGTCTGTATATCTATCTGTCTACTTGTATATGTCTGTCTGTCTGCCTACATTCCCATCTGCCTACCTGTCTGTCTGTCTGCCTACATTCCCATCTGTCTGCCTGTCTGTCTGTCTGCCTACATTCCCATCTGTCTGCCTGTCTGCCTGCCTGCCTGCCTGCAGTTGGACAGACAGCAGCAGTTGTGTATTTACAAAGTAATTGTTGATAAACTTCCGACCTGTCTAACCTTCTGTATTTCAGCTCTGCTGGTCTTTAATTATGATTAATAATAATTTATGATTATTTAATGTCTCCCTGTACAAAACTGGGGAAGAGTAACAATTTGTGTTTGTTACAGGGAGACAGTTATTTTTAAAAGCTGCAGTGGTTTCAGAAAATAAACGGTCAGTTTTCAGTTACTTCACAATCCTCATGTGGACAGAACGTCATGTGACATCGTTATCAATGCTTTGAAAAAAGACCTTTTGCCTGTCGTTTCAACCTAATCACTGTGATGTGATTTACTGACTGTATATCCTTGAATCCAAACTGTCACATGATCAGTCACATGATCCTGAACTGAACTTAAAACCTCTTTTCCACTACACAGTTCCAGCTCGGCTCGGCTCGACTCAGTTTGAGACACGTTGTTCTCCATGACGTCATAGTTCCTCCTCGACGTGGTCGTCATAGAAACAGCCGTGACGACACAAAGCAGGATTATTTTCAAGTCTTTTTAACTCATCTACAGTTCAACATTGTTCGCGCTCGTGACTCTTCCAGTGACGACGCTCTCTGACCAATCAGGGGCCGGCAGTCTGTCCACGTCACATTTTAGTATCGGCTCGACTGGAACCTCCACAGAGCGGGGACTAAAAAAAGGACCAGGTACCAGGTTCTATCACACGAGTAGAGCCGAGCCGAGCTGGACCCGTGTAGTGGAAAAGCACCATGAGATGTTCCTCTTCACTGTGTCCTCAGTCGGAGAGAGAGAGTGTGACTTTAATTTGACCGTGTCAAAGATAAACCACCACAGACGACACTGACGTGTTTTATGAAAGAAGACGATCATATACTGTATTTATAGAGCTGTTTATTCTCTCACAGCATGAGACCGTGAAGTACGTCCAGGTTTGTGATGGAGGACAGTCACAGCGAACAACAGCCGCACCACTGAGGACACGTGAGGACACGTGAGGACACGTGAGGACACATGAGGACACATGAGGACACATGACCTCACAGGACCACATCTGTCCTCACGTGTCCTCATGTGTCCTCACGTGTCCTCATGTGTCTTTGCCATGGAATCTGCAGGACTTTAAGTAGATTTCACATTGAAGAGTCACAGGACATTTGAGTTTGGATCAAATACATTTACTGATGTTTCCCAAGCCTTTTACTAAATAACATACAGATAAAACAATATTTAAATGCAAATGTCTGGTTTACCTGATCTAAAAAAATCATAGGTATTACAGTATGGAGAGTGAAAATATATAAACATGAATTTAAAAAAGATACATTATAATATGGACAAATTAACTCTTTTGATTTATTTATATTATATATACAGTATGTGTAAAGGCACATTTAGAGAAATTAAGTGTGTTTTTACCAAATGTCAAACCAGCGTTTTGCTACATTTTACACACTGTACCTTTAAGAACTTAAAGGCACATTTAGAGAAATTAAGTGTGTTTTTACCAAATGTCAAACCAGCGTTTTGCTACATTTGACACACTGTACCTTTAAGAACTTAAAGGCACATTTAGAGAAATTAAGTGTGTTTTTACCAAATGTCAAACCAGCGTTTTGCTACATTTGACACACTGTACCTTTAAGAACTTAAAGGCACATTTAGAGAAATTAAGTGTGTTTTTACTAAATGTCAAACCAGCGTTTTGCTACATTTTACACACTGTACCTTTAACTAATATTTTTGACACTTGTC
>JAFBJR010000523.1:225708-265708 GCA_016785285.1 Brachirus orientalis
TAGAGAATGTATTATGTCTATGAGGGTCCTCACTATGATAGAAGCACAAACGTGTGTGTGTGTGTGGGTACAGGGAGCAGCAGAGACCAGTTTCCAGGAGCTAAACTTAGCTGCAGTTTCGAGGAATCATTGACTGCAGAGGTGAGAAAGGTCACTGAGGTCACACGAGGAGAGAGAGAGAGAGAGAGAGAGAGAGAGAGAGAGATCAACACCAGCTGCAGGAAACATGTGACTGTAAATGGAAGATGATTTTAAAACTGCTTCAGGCTGTAAAATCCAACTGCAGATTCTGTTAAATCTGACAGAAAAACACCAGTAAATCTTCATCAAGGTACTGCAGAGCAGTGGTTAACAACTGTGGGCCCGTGGACTAAAACTGGCCCGCCAGGATTAATATCCGGCCCAGAAGATTAATTCAAAACTATGATTTCGTTTTTATTGAAGTTACTTGATTGTCTTCACAAAAACATTCTCTCTCTTTGATGTATGTTATATTATACATGTCAAATAACATGTTTAGCATCTGTTTCTTCAGTGTGAATTGTTAAACCATTTAATCCAGACTCTGGATTACCCCACGTTGGTCTTTGGGTGAGTAATCCCTAAGAGGCCACTAAATGTCATCCCCCTTTAATTTGTCTCTCAGTCTGTCTTTCCAAAAACCTTAAATAAATTGTTTGTCACTTTTAATCCAACTTTATTTGTAAAGCACTTGAAAACAACAACAGACGACCAAAATGCTGAACAGAATAATGAATAAAAGACACACGAGGCGATAAGACACATGCAAAACATCGAAGATAAATGAAAGGACATAAAAACGTGGACAAAAGTAAGAGACAAACAATAAACAGAGTCAAAGGCCAAAGAAAAGAAGAGTTTTAAGAGATTTAAACACAGACACAGAAGAAGTTTTAACTACATGAATTGGCTCAACATCTGTGTTTTCAAATTAAACATTTTTGTAAATCTATCTTCAACTTTTGTCAAAAAAGTTTTCATCACTGGGTCAAAATACTATATACTATGTATACTGCTCAAAAAAATAAAAGGAACACTAACACAAAGTGTCCACTTAGGAAGCAACACAATCAATTTCACATGCTGTTGTGCACATTCAACTATGTCAAGAACAAAGTATTTAATAAGAATATTTCATTCATTCAGATCTAGGATGAGTTATTTTAGTGTTCCATATATATATATATATATATATATATACTTATATATATGTGTGTGTGTGTGTGTGTACACAGTAAATGGTGATTAATTTAAGACACTGTAACTTTAACATATTTAAGGAGTGTAATCTAATTTAATCTAATCAGAAATACATGTGTGTGTTTGACTGAGCATCTAGTTCCTGACTGGTCCCTGCAAGGATAGAAAAACATACACACACCTTCAGAGGACCTTCCATTGACTTCCATTCATTTCCTGCAGACTTACTCTAACCTTAACCATAATTACTAGTGTCCTAACCCTAACCCTGACCTCTAACCTTAACCTAACCCTAACCTCAGCCTAACTTTAAAACATGTCTTCACCTTAAAATGGAGTCATTTACGTTATGGGGACTTGATTTTTGTCCCCATAAGGAAGACAAGTCCCCATAATGTGAGTGTGGAGACACATTTAGGTCCCCACAACATGAGGAAGACCAGCCACACACACACACACACACACACACAATAACAAGTTACAACTGTTACAAATGTATGTAACTTTATCAAATCTGTGTCTCACCAGCAGTTAAACATCATCATCATCACTCTTCCTCCTCCTCCTGTCAAACCATCAGGTGCTTCCTGCAAAGCATCATGGGACTGCTGTCAGGTTTTTTGTTTTTTTTTTTTGTCATCTGTTCTTTAAAACTGCATTACCGCCACCTACTGGACTGGAAGAGAGCGAGCAGGAGATTTGGCCGCAAAAAGATGAAAAGAAGGGGAAAAGAAAAATATTGTCAAAATAAGTAAATACTACTAATAATGAAATTATAAATTTAATGAAAGTATTAGATTTATTACAATTTAGTTTGTCATGTTTGCCAAAGCTAGTGTAAAAATAAAATAAAATTGTGCTGTGAAATTTTATAGACATGACATGAAAACAAAAGAAGGCATGAAAATAATTATATATGTGTGTGTGTGTGGTATATATTATAGGTTTGTTCATTAAAAGAATTATTTTTCCTCAGTAGATTAAGATTTTCATCTTCACGTTGATATTATTTCTGTAATGTCTATTAAAAAGTGCCGTTATTCGCATAGATTTGAGAGTTTTCAGTGAAACAGGAGCATTTTCCCACATCCTGTGTTAATTTTAACCAAACTTTGGGCAAAACTTTCTGTATGTGATAATTTTTAATATTTTTCCTTCTTCCTTCACTTCCTCTTCTTCTTCCTTCACTTGTGAATCCAGTGACTTTACAACATGTTTTGTTCTTCATTCCCAAAAATTTCTGTTTAGTTGTAAACAAATATGGAATTAAAACTTAATTGTTGAGTATTGCTCTAATTTATTTATTTATTCTGACAGTATGCACAAATGGGTGGGTGAGTTTTTAAATATTACAGAAAAGAAACACAGAGACAAAAGAAAAGATATTTATTTAAAACAGTGTAAATACCTAATGTTTTCATATTAAAACATGTTTAATAGTTTCACAGATAGTATTAAAAACTCTTTTTCTTCTTCTTCTTTGTCTCCATGGCGTCGGATCGTCTGCCTCTTTAAAAATCTCGTGGACGACGAGCAGAAACTGAGAGATGGAGATTTAACGGAGCTGAAGAGTTTTTGGTGATGAGACAAAATCACAGTCAGCTTCCGACCCAAGAGTCACCAAACACGTTCCCGTAGGACGTTTTGAGAAAGTGGATGTAGTTCTGCAGAGTTCTGTTTGTGGAGTCGGACTGTTCCAGTCTGTCCTTCATGTTCTGCAGCTGACTCTGGAACCGCAGCTCCATCTGGACCAAAGAGAAAACAAACAATTAATCCTGGCGACAGTCGACGAGGACGGTTTTGAATGGACAGACAGAGAGACAGACGGGTGGAGCCACAGAGTGACGCTCTCTACCTGCTCTTTGGATCTCTGCAGTTGACTCAGTTCTGACTTGGCTCGGCTCAGTTGACTCTGCAGATCCAGAGCTTGAGACTGAGACACTCGCTCTTTGGCCAGAACCTTGTGGACGCCATCGTCGACCTGCACACGGGAGGAGAAAAGAGGAAGTGAATAACCTTCAGACACGATCGTGGCATTTTACTTTCAAGTGTTTGTTCACTTTCATATTGTGAAGTGAGATTGTATGAGGGTTTAACACAAACTCAAACAAACTGTGGTGAACCTGAGACACGGACATTTGTCCTGAGTCATGATTCACACTCCTTTACCAAGGTCAAATTCAAGCACTTTTAAGGTTATTTCAATGTTTTTCCAGCACCTTACAGCTGAGGTAGATTAATATGAATACGTACAAACTCAAAATGATTATGTCACTGTTTCTATCATAATAAATGTGATTGCATTTTGCTATAGCCAACCAAAAATTTGCTTTATATTAGTCATTGTCTCTCACACACACACAAGCGATTTAAAATGCTATTTATTTGTCCACTGAGCTACTTTTGTGTTTCAAAACTTTCAAAATCATTCTCAATTATTTCAAGCACCTTCATGCAAACCCCGCAAAGTGAAAACATGAATGGAAAAACTGATTTTAGCCTTTTAACAACAGACTCGGCTCACAAAATCTACATCAGCTCAAGTCTACGATAGCTTCAGAACATGTTCACGTCTTCATCTCACTGTTAGACAGACTTTTCCAACAGGAAAGTGAAGTTTGTAAACCACTCACTCTCCCACACCAAAGTCCATAGAGAAAATCAGTGATTTTAGCTCACAGGGACACAGGAGCTGCTGGTCTACTGCTGCCTCGTGTGGTCACTTTGTGTCACTAACGTAAATCTGAACAAAATATTTTAAATGCTGAAATGGCCATATGAGAGATGGATCAGCAGTGGATCAACAACTCCTGTGTGCTGTGAGCTAAAATCACTGATTTTCTCTATGGACTTTGGTGTGGGAGAGTGAGGGGTTTACAAACTTTAGTTTCCTGTTAGAAAAGTCTGTTTAACAGTGAGACGTGAACATGTTCTGTTGATACCGTAGACTGAAACTGATGTAGATTTTATTATCCGAGTCTTAAGTTTCGTGATATTTTGTTTCATGGGCACTGACACAAGAAGGAACCTTGTTGTTGTTGTTGTTGTTTGTTTTTCTCAGACCTGTCTCTGTGCGACGTCCATGGTCTGCTGCAGTTGTCGGGTCAGGACGCTGCACTCCAGAGTTTTGTCCTCCAGCTGCTGCTGAATGTTGTGGACGCTGGCGTCCTGCGACGTCAGAGTCTGACACATTTCTTTATTTTCTGCCTTCAGGTTCTCCAGTTTCCTGGAAACAAAACAAACCACAAACACAACAGACGGTTAATTTGTTCTGTCACAAGATCAACGTTATTGTACTGAACAAAGATAAACACTTACATTATACATTTGAAGAATAGACCATATAACAAAAATATCACCTTCAAGTAAATACACATAACAGGATACAAATAGAGTAAAATAAATGAATTACCAGAATATATTTAATTAAAATGGTAAGGATTTAGATTTACACATTATATTCAGTGATAACTGAACAGACCTGGGTGTGTTTTACTTTTTTAGAGCATTCCACTTTGGGGGCAATTTAGAGTAGGAACATTAATGAATACAGTACTTGGTGAAATACATATAAAACAATGTCCACACATCTGAGACGCAGATCTCGTGTGTACCTTTCTAAGCTGTGTATCTTCTCTTTGAGGGCGTCGTTCTCCTCCTGCAGCAGCAGGTTCCTCTGCTGAAACATCTCCAGCTGAGCTCCCTGCTGTTCCACCTGAGGACAAACACAGAGACGTGACAGACGTGATGGAGACATGATGGAAACTCAAGTTTGTAAACCACTCGCTCTCCCACACCAAAGTCCATAGAGAAAATCTGTGATTTTAACAACACAGCACACAGGAGTTGTTGATCCACTGCTGCCTCCACCAGTACGTTCAAATGTCTTATTATGGTCATTTCAGCATTTAAAATATTAGTGACGTTTGTAAACCACTCACTCTCCCACACCAAAGTCCATAGAGAAAATCAGTGATTTTAGCTCACAGGGACACAGGAGCTGCTGGTCTACTGCTGCCTCGTGTGGTCACTTTGTGTCACTGACGTAAATCTGAACAAAGGATTTTAAACACTGAAGTGACAAAAGAAGACATTAGAACTTACTGATGGAGGCAGCAGTGGATCAACAGCTCCTGTGTGCTGTGATGTAAAATCACTGATTTTCTCTATGGACTTTGGTGTGGGAGAGTGAGTGGTTTATTTTAAACACTGAAGTGACAAAAGAAGACATTAGAACTTAGTGATGGAGGCAGCAGTGGATCAACAACTCCTGTGTCCCTGTGATGTAAAATCACTGATTTTCTCTATGGACTTTGGTGTGAGAGAGTGAGGGGTTTACAAACTTCACTTTCCTGTTGGAAAAGTCTGTCTAACGGTCACTTTGCAAACCAAAAAAAAAACAAAAAAAAACATTAATTGTAATTTCGATTTGTTAATGTAAATTTCCAAAAACGTCACCTAATTTTATAGTTTTCTTGGTGAGTATATTAAAACTCTGACGTTAGTTAAGTTAAACTCTGAATTAACATGCATTTTTTTCTCTTTTCCCATTGGTATATTATTGCTTTTCTGTTCATTATTATAATGACTCACACCCTGACAGACGCCTCGCGTGTCTCCTGGACGCTGCGTACCTTGTGTCTGACCTCAGAGAGGGCGGAGCAGTGCTCCATGTTCCTGCTCTGGTGGGCGTCGGCCTCCTGCCGGGCGTCTCGCAGCTGCTGCTCCGCCCTCCTCAGCCTGTCGGGCATGGTCTCCAGCTCCCGCAGTCGGGCCAGCAGCTCCCTCCTCACCCGCTCCTTCTCCTGCTCCAGGCTCTCCTGCACGTCCCGCGTCTCCTGCTGCGTCTCCTGCAGCTTCAGGCAGAGGTCGTCCGCTTCCTGTCGAGTCTCCTGCACCTGAGCACACGGACGGACAAGGTCACGTCCAGGGTCCAGAGTCCAGAGTCCAGAGTCCAGAGTCTGGAGATCGTCTAAAGTCACACGTTACCTTCTTCTTGTATTTGTCCACCAGGTTCTCGTACTTCTTGATGGACAACTTGAGCTGTCGAGCTTCAGACTGAAGATCTCGCAGTCTCTCCTCAGACGACGACAACTCGGCCTGAAACACCAACGATCACAGAAACACTCAAAACCAAAAACGCACACGCTTCGGTTTCTTAAAGGGACAGTTCGCCACGCTCTCAGTGACAACATGGCTGCCAACAGAGACACATGTGTTTAGACCATCGATTACGTGTTTGGTTCACAAAATGTTGATCCGTTTCTCTGCCGATGTTCTAAATGTCTCAGTGTTGTGGACGGACGAGGACAACGACTGTCTTTGGTGTCTGTGGGAACTCGGCATCTCCACTGTTCATTTTGTGACCATATGAAGATATTTTGTGTGGATTTTATTTTTGTCTCTTTCTTGACAAACTGCGTTTGGCTCTTTGTTTTCTTGATATTACGTTATTTTATTCAGTTTTTCAGTTTTTGTGTCTTTGTGGACACCGCTGTGGTCTCATTGTGTCCTCTGTGCTTGTTTCAGACTTTGAACATTGTATTGCTGTGGTACTTTTGTGTCTTCTCATCCTAAAACCTTAATTGAAGTGTTTTTGTCTCTTTCTTGACAAATTCTGTCTCTTTGTTGACACTTGACATCTCAGTCTGTGTCTCAGTCTGGGTTTGGCTCTTTGTTTTCCTATAATTACATTATTTCATTCCTGCTAAACTTGACTCTGTGTCAGTTTTAGTGTCTGCGGCCATTTTCAGACTCACTCTAATGACATGATGTGTCTCTCTGTGGACATTTTATACAAAGTAAAAAGAAAACTAACGATTATTTTCTAAACATATTAATCTGTTGAGTCTTCTCTCGATGAACTGATTCGTCGTTTGGTCCATAAAATGTTGATGATGATGACGTTCTCTAGTGTCTCGTTTTGTTTTAATGATTTTAAAGTAACAGTCTTGTTGTTGGTGTTGACAGAAACGTGTTTCCGTGGTCGCTCTCTACCTTAAGCGTCTTGTTCTCCAGTTTGTTGGACGTGTTCTCGGCGCTGACGTGGTGAAGCTGGTTCCTAAGCTCCTCCCTCTCCGCCCGACTCGCCTCCTCCGCCGAGCGAAGCCGAGCGTTCGCCTCGGTCACCTGACTGTAGACCACGTACGTTTGTGTCACACACAGTTAAAAATAACAGTGAGCTTTTATTCTGACAGGCTGTGACAACGAACGACTTCTCTTTACACTTCCTGTCAGGAGGAAGTTTGGTTTTATTGCAGAATTCAGCTAAAGAAGAGCTTCTCAGATGAATGGAGGCTTTTAAATCTTAACTTTGACCTTTTTTTAACACATGTAGAAACATTCTAAACGTTAAACGTCATAATTTCATTTTTGTATGTCTGAATTTGAATGAACTGAATCTGCATCTTCATGAATTTATCTGTATTTCTGGGATTATGTCTAAATGTTTCTATATTTGTATCTTAATGTAATTTTCTGTGTTTTCCTGAACTTTTCGGTGTCTAATAAAGGAGTTTTCATACATTTCAGAAATCGGTATCTTTGTGAACTTGCCTACATTTCTCTGGATGTGTCGTCATATCTGTATGTATTATTTTCCCCCAAAATGACACTGAATTTTTCTGGATTTGTGCATTTATCAATTCAATTCATGTGTGTTTTTTCTTATTTACACTTCTGATCTTCTTTGTGTCTTAAAGTGAATTTTCATGGATTTGACTATTTACTTTTAAATGTGTATCTTTATGTTTATGGCTTTTCAATTTTTCTGAATCTATGGCTTTGGGATTTTTTCCCCATACATTTCTAAATTTGCCTCTTTATGAATTTGTCTGTATTTCTCTGGACTCGTCTATATCTTTATTTTTCGCTTTAGATTTTTCTGAATCTACATCTTTACATCTTTCCCTGTCTGTATTTTTCTGAATTTGTCTCTCTGAGGAATGTGTCTATAAGTGTCTAAATTTGTGTCTTTCTGAATTTGTCTGTAGTTTATGATTGTTTTTCACTATTTTTCTGAAAATGTATCTTCATTTCTTATTTGTCTGTATTTTTGTCCATATCTTTATTTTTTTCTGTATTTTTCAGATGCAATGTCTTTTGGATTTTTTTTTTAAATATATAATTTTATTATGATGGACTTATGACTTATGTCTGTATTTTCTTAAATCGTGTCTCTCTTGGGAAGTTGTCTACATTTTCGCTCTTGTCAGTGTCGCTTCATGAGTTGTCCTTGTCTGTTTGCAGACCTGGTTGTCTTACATCGCCCCCTGAAGGACAAATAAAGTATTTCTAATCTGAAATTAATCTGACAGTTTTTAAAAGACAATTTATTTACAGTGAAGAAATGAGGAGATGATGATGTTTGGCCTTGTGTGTGTGTGTAGCTGGTCTTCCTCATGTTGTGGGGACCTAAATTTGTCTCCACACTCACATTATGGGGACTTGTCTTCCTTATGGGGACAAAAATCAAGTCCCCATAACGTAAATTCATTTTAAGGTGAAGACATGTTTTAAAGTTAGGCTGAGGTTAGGGTTAGGTTAAGGTCAGGGTCAGGGTCAGGGTTAGGACACTAGTAATTATGGTTAAGGTTAGAGTAAGTCTGCAGGAAATGAATCCTCTTGAGGACATTTTGGCTGGTCCACATGAGGGTTAAGAACTGGTTTTAGGGTTAGAATTAGGTTCAGGGTTAGGCATCTAGTTGTGATGGTTAAGGTTAGGGTAAGGGGCTAGAGAATGCATTGTCTATGAGTGTCCTCACAAAGAATGAAGTGCAAACGCGTGTGTGTGTTCCCTCACAGTCTGAGAGCAGTCACTTCCTCCTCCAGCTTCACTTTAGCAGCTGCTTCTTTCGAGTGTCGGAGACACCAGTCACTGGATGTGGACAAGACTCGAGCCAGTTCACTTTCCTTTAACACAAAACACAGAATGTAATTTGTCAAAAGAAAAAAGCGATGCTGTTTAATGTTGATAGCCGAGAAACGCAGCTCGGCTCCCGAGCACCGACCTTCTCGTGAAGCTTCCCCGTGAGCTCTCTGACCGACTCCTCGGCTCGCTCGGCGTGCTGAGACAGTCGAGTCAGAGTTTCCCACTCGTGGTCGTTGTTCCTCCGCTGCCTCTGTGCGAGCAGCTCCTGCTGCAGAGCCTGGAGCTCCTGCTGTTGCTGCTGCTGGTTCTGTTGCATCCTCTGCTCCACAGAGAAGAGGGAGACACGTGCAACTCACTGTGTCAATGTCAAGACATCTCTTTAAAGTCAATGACAACAAAAGTGAACTCTCATTTTAATAAAAAAAAACACCAGTTTAAGTCAACAATATCTTTAGAACATGTTCACGTCTTTATCTCACTGTCAGACAGACTTTTCCAACAGGAAAGTGAAGTTTGTAAACCACTCACTCTCCCACACCAAAGTCCATAGAGAAAATCAGTGATTTTAGCTCACAGGGACACAGGAGTTGTTGATCCACTGCTGCCTCCATCACTAAGTTCAAATGTCTTATTTTGTGACTTCACTGTTTGAAATCCTTTGTTCAGATTGACCTCAGTGACACAAAGTGACCACACGAGGCAGCAGTAGACCAGCAGCTCCTGTGTCACCACGAGCTAAAATCCCTGATTTTCTCTATGAACTTTGGTGTGGGAGAGTGAGTGGTTGAATAGCATTTTTTTACTCTCTCACCTGAATCTGAGCAGCCAGACGAGACTTTTCATTTTCGACTCTGTTCAGCTGAGACTCCAGATGATTGCGCTTTGACTCCAAGATTCTCGAAAGCTCATCCGACGTCTTCGCGCTGTCCTGAGGCGACAGAGGGAAGCAGAGGATGATGGGAGTTTTTCCTCAGGGAAAAGTACAAGCTGTAAACGACGGAGACGCCGCTCCAGTTTTATTCTTTACCTTTTCAAAGTCCAAGTGCTCCGTGAGTTTGGACGCCTCTTTCTCTTTGGTGGCGAGTTTGGCCTGAAGACGCTGAGAGAAACGAGGACGTATGTCAGCTCGCTGCAGGTGAACGTGTGAAAAAGGACGTGAAACTGTGATGTAGGGCTGCAGCGATTCAGCCATTATTAAATCAATCATCAACTATTTTGATCATCTGATAATCAGTTTGAGTATTTCAGCTTCTTAAATGTGAATATTTTCTGGTTTCTGTGCTCCAAATAACAAAGAAATTATATTAAAACTGAATCATTTTGGTTTGTGGTCAAAACAAGACATTTGAGAACGTCATCATTTCCAGGTTTGACAAACACTGATCAATATTTTATGACCTTTTTTTTTGGACCAAACAACTAATCGATTTAAGGAGAAAATAATCAACTGATTAATTGATGATATAAATAATCATCGGTTGCAGCCCGACAGTGTTGCTTGTGACTTTACGATGTTCTCAGCTTCACTGTCGGCCAGTCGTTTCTTCAGAGCGTCTGTGTGTTCTGACCACACCAAGGAATCTCTCTGTGGACACAACAAACAGAAACAAACAGAAACAAACAATTGGATTTGTGACATTTTTATTGGGAAATAAAACTTTTCTCCCTCTTTTTTTTTGGTTAAAATTACTTTATTTTTGCAGCTAAATCAAACCGAAAAACAGTTGAGTCAAACATGTGAATGAACTATTCAAATAAAACAATGTGAAAACACTGATTTTAGTTTAGCGCTGTTTCTTTTCTTGCAAAATACCTACAGAAAAAAAGCTTAAATGCTGATCTCTAGTCATAGATTCTATTTTCATGTCAAACCCAAATGTTTTACAGTAAAAAATAAACAGTCCTCGCTCTTCAGTTCTTTTGGAGAAGACTGTAAATGTTTAAACAGCAGCAAAATAGTACTTTGCTCACAGTCAAAGTGTTTTCAAACTGACTGTTTTTGTTGTAATGTATTATTAAGTGCTGAGTTTGTAGGTAATCGTACGGGACAGGGTATCGGTGCATCCCTAGTTGTGACCTCTCAGACGAAGGTGTCGTACCTCGTGTTCACTCCTCTCTCTGAGCAGCTGTCTCAGGCTCTGGTTGCTCCTGTCAAACATGTGGATCTTCTCCACCAGCAGCTCCTGCTGTCGATTCACTGACGCTGTGTGACTCTTTGACAGCTGCTTCTCCTGAAAAACATGCGCAAACATTAAAAATATCTGTCCCTCATCCTCCTCACCACCCCGTCTGCTCACCGCGTGACTAAGTTAAAACCTTGGCCAGGCTGTTGACCGTCTCCTTCAGGGCTGACAGCTGATTGGCGACAGCTACACCGTCGATTTCTGCTTCTACGAGGGCTCTGAGGAGCACGTCAGCGTCTCTGTGTTGACCCTGAGAATCTGACCTGTCAACAGCAAGAGAGGAAAATGTGACCTTCATGGAAAATTCTATGACACAGCCGAGAACCAGCCTGACGTTCACTCTGAGTAAAAAAACATGACTGCCAACAAAGCCAATTAACAAACCACTTGTGTAATACAATCTACATCGGTTTAATATGTTCACCTCTTTATCTCACTGTTAGACAGACTTTTCCAACAGGAAATTGAAGTTTGTAAACCACTCACTCTCCCACACCAAAGTCCATAGAGAAAATCAGTGATTTTAGCTCACAGGGACACAGGAGTTGTTGATCCACTGCTGCCTCCATCACTAAGTTCATATGTCTTGTTTTGACACTTTGGCATTAAAAGTGTCACTCACTCTCCCACTTTGGTGTGGGAGAGTGAGTGGTTTACAAACTTCACTTTCCTGTTGGAAAAGTCTGTCTAACAGTGAGATAAAGACGTGAACATGTTCTGAAGATATCGTAGACTTAAACTGATGTAGATTTCATACAATATGTCCTTTATTAAGGGGCTAAAATCTTGTTTTTTTTCCTGTGTAAACCACTCACTCTCCCACACCAAAGTCCATAGAGAAAATCAGTGATTTTAGCTCACAGGGACACAGGAGTTGTTGATCCACTGCTGCCTCCATCACTAAGTTCATATGTCTTGTTTTGACACTTTGGCATTAAAAATCCTTTGTTCAGATTCACCCCAGTGACATAAAGTGACCACACGAGGCAGCAGTAGACCAGCAGCTCCTGTGTCCCTGTGAGCTAAAATCACTGATTTTCTCTATGGACTTTGGTGTGGGAGAGTGAGTGTTTTTGCAAGTAAAAGCTGCTATTCACATAAAAAAAAGACAACTTAAAATGATTGAAAATGAAACAAAGACAATAAAAGAGCTGCCTGGTAATCTGAGACGTGTCTCCCACCTCTTCCGACTCTGAGCGTCTTCTTGTTCTCGGAGCAGGAGACTGAGGTCTGACTCTGCAGGCGTCTCTTCCTCCTGCTGACGTCTGTTCCCGCTCTCTGACTGATGCTGGGATCGAGCCCTCTGATCCTGACACACACACACACACAGATGCTAGCCTCAGCTAACAGACTGCATTTGCAGGACATCCACTCAGATCGGACGTACAGTATGTACATGCTTTGGTTGAAAGTGAGACCTAAACAGACCTGACTCTTGTATAAATCCACACTTCTTCTGCGGGACAGTCTTCCTGGGGGTATCCATGGCGACCGGACCTTCGGTTTCCCTCCATCTCCCTTCCCCTGGACGTCTTTGGTTCTGTTCTGCAGAAGAAGATAAATGATTAATTCTGTTGAAATTGAACTCTGTGGGAATTCAGCATCTCTACTGTAAATTAGATTCTTTCGGTGTGAACATTTTTATCTCCGTTTGTATTAATTCTGTGACGAAATGATGTTTTGTGTCTCATTCGTGTGAATTTGTGAATAAATAGCTGTGATAGATTTGCATCTTTGTTGACATTTTACATCCTAATTTTGTCTCTGTTAGTGATTGGCTGTTTTCTTGTAAATTAACTTTTTTAATTTGTTTTATCTGCTAAACTGGACTCATCACTTTGGTTCTTGTCTATTTGTGGACACTTTGGTGGTCTCACTTTGTGTTTGTGGTGGTTATACATCAGCCTTTGCTGATGTATCGCTGTGGTAGATTTGAAACTTTTATTTAAACATTTGTGTCTCTTTCTTTACCATACTTTTGTCTCTTTGTTGACATTTTACATCCCAATTTGTGTCTCTGCTGGGGTTTGGTCCTCTATTTATTCAAATTTTTCTGCTAAATGGTTCTTTTTGGATTCTCTGTGACAGATTTTGTCTATTTATGGACACATTAGTGTATCTGGACGGTTTTCTGACTGTTTGGTGACACAATGTCAAATAGAATCAGTGAGTTTGGATATTTAAACATTGATTATCAGTAAAATGCCGTGATTTCTGGTGAAATAAACCCGTATTATTTGCGGATTTCACCTGCGGAGATTTGTCGGGACTCCTCCTCCTCATGTGAACGTAGACAGGTGTGGTCTCCGGGACGTGGACGTGAACCGGCGGCGGCGCCGCTGTCGCCGCAAAATCCCGGGTTTTCATACTATCGCGACGCTACGGTGATATTCACACCGCGTTCCGGGTCATTAAACCCCAAAACAACGCGAGCTATCGCCCTGGCAGCTAACATGCTAACGGACTAGCTCCCTAAACTTCCATGTTCGCGACATAAACGACCGCTTCTGTTGTGTCTGCGGAAGCGACAGAGACACGAGCAACTGATTGGCTCGTTCGTACCGCCTCGCTCTGTGATTGGTGGAGTAGCGTTTCCACACGCGTCGCCGTGGCGACCACTGAAAATAACGGAATGGTGCGTTCACGGAGCGTCGGCGAAGAGACCAGCGTAAACACACCCATGATTTAGCCGCGTTTTTACACACAAATCTGATTATTTACTCGAGTAAATTAATAGTATTATAGTTTATAAACACTATAATACAAGTAAAATTGCTTTATCACCAGTAAATTAGATATGGAAGTATATTTTTTGTCCATAGTTTCAATTTTAAAAGCATTTGAATGTCTAGCACTTTCATTCTAACATTGAAATTATTTATCCGATATAAATCCGACTCCTTTTATTTTTATGTATAAATAAACGTGAAATTGATGACTTAAATTCAAAAGGGAACTAATTTTAAATATTCATACTCCCCATTCAAAATCTATGCAATGTAAAATGTAAATAATCTGAAGTCAAACATTTGGGGAGATATATTTGCTTCCATAGATAGATAGACTGACTTACTTTATTGATCATTACTTGAAGAACAGTAAATGTATTGTATGACCTCTGAAAGCTGGAATCATTGAATATTAATCTATAGGCTAAACCTGTTCAGAGTGAAAACTCTTTCATGTTTCACATTAATTGCCAGGACATATTTGTGTGTGGTTTTTCCCCAGATATAGTTATTGTTCTTTTCCTCTTCATCGATAGAGTTCATCTTGTTATTTGTCACTTTCTTTTCCTTCCACCTCCATAAAAGACTGATTCACACAAACATTAAAGGGCATCATTACATAAAAGGACAAGACGCACAGCTCCATTATAACAACTGGAGAAAATAAAGCTCCATGTTTTAATACTACTTTCCAAATAAACTGCTCACAAAAGTGACTATAAAGTTATTACACAGGTCATAATATCTGATTGAAGTGACTGTTTTATTCACATAAAGTCCAGTTAAACTGTTGTGCAGCTGTTTTTCAGTTTTGCAGGAATACAGTACTTCCATGTGAATCCTGTAATAACACAAACACAATTGAACATTTTTATACTTTCATACTTAATGTGTAATCCTTCTCAAATAACTTTTAATTTACATAGACAGAAATGGTCTAAAAGAAAACATCCATAAATAAATATACTTTAAGAACACTATCAACTTGTTTTGAACATACTCTACCGGTCAAAAGCACAAAAGCAACACTTTTGACCGGTAGTGTACACTAGCCTCTTTTGTGTCTCTTTCATACTTAATGTGTAATGATAAAGTTAAAGTCATTTGCATAAACGGTTATGTTTTTTTTATTATTTTGAGAAAATGGATACGCTGTTTCCTTCTCAAATAACTTTTAATTTACATAGACAGAAATGGTCTAAAAGAAAACATCCATAAATAAATATACTTTAAGAACACTATCAACTTGTTTTGAACATACTCTACCGGTCAAAAGCACAAAAGCAACACTTTTGACCGGTAGTGTACACTAGCCTCTTTTGTGTCTGTTCCTTCAATTTGTTTCCCATTTGTTTATTCTCCTTATTTGTTATCTTCAAAACTAATTTCCATTAAAAACTTATTTAATGGAAATTATTAAATTATTAAGCAGAACAAGTGCTTAGATGCCAGCACAAACTTTTATTTATAACAGTTCAATTCTGAATGGGCAGCACTGCTTTGCCTAATTTGCATCATAGCTAAATTTATATCTATTGTATGTGCGATATTCAAATGAACAATCTCCACTTAATTCAGCATCTGCTTGACAGCAAAAAACAAAAATTATTTGCTTTGTTAATTGATTTAGGCAGCAAGGGTTTAAGTGATTTTTTTTATGAAAATGGCCATAAAAATCACAAGTCAACTCAGAAATGATCGGTATCAGTATTTTACCAATACCAACAGTGCCAAAAAGAATCGGCATCGAAATGAAGACGTTGGTGTCGCCCACCGTTAATGGAGGACATGGACGAACCACCCTTGCTAAACACACGGCTCATAGCTTTAGCACAGCACTAGCATAGCTACTTCTTCTCCTTCCTCCTTCGTATGAACGATTGTTTGGCTTACACAATCGTAATACCGCCCTCCGCCATTATTAAACAAAAACACGTGTTTGTACAGTAGCATCGTGTATAACTTGATTCGCTAATAAACAACGTAAAAGTTATTTACTACACGAAGGCGTTAGCATAGCCGTAAACATACGCGTAAACGCCGTAGTGGACACAAGAATTGTACGTCCACGTCACCACCATCTTGGTCCGGGCAAGACCAGGACGTAGACACACCAAAGTACAGGGGTAATCGACGTTTACCTGTAGTTTTAATTTTGGTCTGCCATGACCAATATGGCGTCACATTTGACGTATAGCTGCGGTCGTTAAATGCGTACACACGTGAGTAGTTAGCTTAGCATTAGCATAGCGTTCGTCGTCCACGAATGTGTGTGTGAAGCAGCGATGAGAGTCGGTCGGAGGCCGCAGCGGCAGCTGCGGTTCATCACAACACTTCACCGTGTTTCCTTTGTCCTCCTCCTTTACTTAGCTTCACTTCGGCCCGCGGGCGCGTGCGCTGCTGCCGCGGAGGACACCGGAACCAGCAGCGCCAGCGACATACTGTGCCGAGCGTGCGGACACGAGCTGGCGGTCGGTGCCGACATCCACTCGGTCCCGAGCCGACTGTCGCTGTCCAGTCGCAACGACACGCTGGTGGGAGGCCGCAGAGTCCACGTGCAGCTGTTTGAAAACCCGCACGGACACAAGTTCGAGGTGATCACGTTCAGAAAGGCCGACGTGGACCTGCACTGGCCCGCAGACAAACACTTCTCCTGGTTCCCGGGCTTCTCCTGGACCGTGGCCACCTGTCCCCGCTGCCACACTCATCTCGGTGGGTAGGAACCAGGAGAAAGCACCGGTGACAAGTTCACTGAATACAAATACAACTTCAACGATTTTTAACATAAAACAGGTGAAATATGACCTGTAAATACATATGCAACAATTACATTACAAAATAAAACACAATTATAGAGTAGGGAAGAAGTTGAATTATCACAACCTGTGATTTAACTGTTAAATAAACACCACATGATTTGATCCTCAAATACACACTTTGTTAATCTGTATTTACTATTTAATGATGAAAAAAAATTACTATTTAAACTTAAAATCATGTTGATTTTCCACACTTAAATGGCATTAAAAACACAACCTTATCTTCTTCAGTTCCAGTTCCAAGTCCATGAAATAGGAATTTTGTTCGTAAATAGACATAAATGGCGAATGATAAAAACTTGACATTTTGTGTTAATATATACAAAACTATCTTTTTTTAAAGTGAAATCCTGTAAGTTTCTCCTCTTCCTAGTCTCCAACTGGATTGAATATTATGAAAAAATAGACATAACTGTAACTCACTCACTCATAATCTACCACTTTATCCTCCACATGAGGACAAACAATTTAGAGAGTCCAATTGTCCTAATCCCCAAATGTGCATGTTACCGGGTCTGACCGGTTCTGTTCTGACCGGGTCACGAACCCAGGACTTGTTGCTGCAAAGGCAAAAGTGCTAACCACTACACAAGCGCTGGCGTGGCCCCATAACTGTAACTATTAACATAATTTAATTGAAAGAGTTAAATAAGACTTGTGCATAAGTTAGATTGCAGCAAAATAATTTGCAAAACAATCCAGAAATGGTCAATCCTTAACTGTCAGAGGACAGTACATTGTGATAAAAGAATACCATTTGAAAGTGATAAAGTTCAGAAAGTTCAAAATGTTTCAATTTTGAGGTGGGAATATAAAGAAAAAACGCAAAAGGTATATATCCAGAATCAACCACTTTTATAGCGGATTTTCCAATTATATATATATATTTTATTAATATCTTCCAGTTTTGTCTCTTCACTTCCTTTCATAATTTTAAGCATCCATCAACAAGTCTAAAATATTTTTTCCTGGACCAAACCTGTTAATGATTTTTTGATAAGTTGCAAAGCCAGTATTTAATCTTATAGTTTTATGACTCCCCACTGCTTAGCGTTCATATCTGTTTCTGAACAAGTACTGTGTGTGTTTTTAAACTCATTTGTTTACTCGCTGTCTCCAGGTTGGGCGTTTCAGCCGAGCGTTTGGCCCGACGTCGTCACCAAAACCACCTTCCAGGAGTCGAAGGAAACGTTTCTGGCTTTAATCACCCATCGATTGTTACGTGAAGACTTTGCATCGAGTTTGTTAATCACTCCAAAATCATTCACCAGCTGATGACGAACTGAAACTGCATTTAAACCCGGGTGCCCTTTCCTTTGCCTGATTTTTTTTTTTTTTAAAATAAATCTCTTATAACAAGTTGTAATAAAGCACCTCAAATTTTGAATGGCTTCTTTTTCCCACAGCAGAAAAAGAAAAGTGTTTCTATTTTATTTTTCTTTATTTTAACCCATAAAGCAAGCGCGAGTTTTTTTCTCCATTTTTTTTCTTTATTAAAAATGTCATTTCAAATCTCATGGATATCTGTAAAACAATACAATGAAAAGAAAAAAAAAAAAAAAAAAGTCCCATAGAAATGATGTCGAAATAACACTCTCCCCAAAAACTGACGCACGCCTGCCCCTCCCTCCCTCCCCAGCTGGCCCCGCCCCCTGCCCCAGAAACATTACAAGTCAAAGGAATGAGCTGGTACTTAAGGGGAAAAACAACTTTTTTTTGTTTTTGTTTTTTTAAATCAAGGGATCCAAACACCCTAACTAAAAAAAAATAAAAATAAAAAAAATAAGGGAAATATTTGAGGTCTGCTAGCACTAGGTCACTACACCATGGCTTTAGTCAAAATTTAACCACACAACCTTTAACAGGTGGGATTCTGTGTCAATCATCTTCAAATTCTACTCAGGATGCCGTGCTGATTCTAGTGGAATACTTTATTTTATTTTTCAATGACTTTGGGGATGGTACTCACAATTCAGGGCAAAGTGCCATTGGCCGTAAGATGAGTCAAAGGAGAACAGAACATGGCACCGACAGGTGAGGAGGCTTCTGAATGGAAAATGAAGCGCACACACATTATAAAAAAAAAAAAAAAGTTAAAAAAAAAAACAAACAAAAAACTTTGCTCCCGAACATGAGTGGAAAAAACCAAACAGGGAAAAGAAGGTTGAGGGTTTGGGAAGGTGATGTTATTTAATTAGTCGTCTTCTCCCTCGTCGTCCTGAAAAAAAAAATATAAATATAAACAGATGGTGAGTTTGTTAAAAAACAAAATACCAAACAACCCACTCCTCAGGTGTGAAAACTCTCTTACCTCTCCATCTTCTCCGTCATCCTCTTCATCATCCTCTCCATCTTCGTCTCCCTCTTCATCGATGTCCTCCAGACCCTCCTCATCCTCTTCTTCTTCCTCGCCTTCACCCTCTTCATCGTCCATGTCAGGAACCTGTGGACCAACACTCGCCGTGTTACAGCGGCACATGTTCTCATGTTGGGGTCAGAAACTTTGGTCCAATGATGGTGCAGTCACCACTCTGAGCAACTGGGACCAGTAGCTCCTAAAATCACTGATTTTCCCTAAGGACTTTGGTGTGGGGTGTTGAAACACAGATTTTAGGCACTTACAAAAAAAAAGACTGAAAAAAAAGAGTGAATAAAATCTATGTCAGATTAAGTCTACGACATCTTCAGAACATGTTCACGTCTTTATCTCACTGTTAGACAGACTTTTCCAACAGGAAAGTGAAGTTTGTAAACCACTCACTCTCCCACACCAAAGTCCATAGAGAAAATCAGCGATTTTAGCTCACAGGGACACAGGAGCTGCTGGTCCACTGCTGCCTCATGTGGTCACTTTGTGTCACTGAGGTCAATCTGAACAAAGGGTTTCAAACACTGAAGTGACAAAATAAGACATTTGAACTTAGTGATGGAGGCAGCAGTGGATCAACAACTCCTGTGTCCCTGTGAGCTAAAATCACTGATTTTCTCTATGGACTTTGGTGTGGGAGAGTGAGTGGTTTACAAACTTCACTTTCCTGTTGGAAAAGTCTGTCTACAGGTGTGTTCAGCTGTAGTTGGAAATTCCCAAACTCAAGAAAGTCACAAACAACCTAACCAACCGAGATATGGGATTATGAACAAACTCCGCTACTTTGACCGTTTAAAGCACTTCTGTCATACGAGGTTCACAGTAAATCAGATGTACACATAAGCATTGTTTAATTCCTAAATGGAGACATGTTGCAAAGATGTTTGTGTGAGCAAAATACCACTATCAGATAGTACTGCTAATAGTGGTCGACATCACTCCCGTTTCTAACTTCTGATGTAAATAATGCCTCACAAATCCTAATGCAATTGCATCGTTAAAGTTGTTTTGACACCGAGTCTGTCCCTTTAGTAAATCAAAATCAGTTCAGACTTAATGAAAGACAATCAAATTTGATCGTATTTGAAAAATACACAGCCTAGAAGCGCATCACACCATCTGGAGTAATTACAACCTGGTCCAAGATGGGTCCAACTTGATTCCGAAAAATTGATCAGTTAATGTTAAGAAGACTTGTTCTATCAATGATTGTGTTTATTATAAGTCATCCAGCTCCAATAACAACTTAATTTGTGATGCATCTATTATCAGAAGGTGGCAGCATCTTAGTGGACTTGATGTGCGTTTGCAGAAGTGATGAAATTTACGAGGTACGTTGAATGCATCTTGTCAGCTGCTACCGTTAGCCCAACACACTGAACTCTACATGAACTATTGAGTATTCAAATATTCCCTAGTATCTTTCCCTTTGAATATAGCACTCCTCGACATCAGCACTACTGTATTTCACTTTAATAGTACCTGACGTCTTTAAAATCCACACACTGACTACAAATCTTTAGTCTGACAGGGTCACAGCAGGGAAATTAGCACACAGCGTTTTGTGGTCTTAAACGTACCAGGTAGTACTGCAGAGGGTTTGGCCAGATGTCGTCCTTGATGACTTCCCCGAGCTCGTCAGCGCCGGCGTCGGCGTGATCGGTGAACCAAGTGAAGAAGCTCTCGGGCTCTTCGTGTTGCCTCTTCCTTCCTGCTTTGTTCTGTGTCTGGCTGGAGCGCTTGGTCAGATCCTACAAGCACGACAAGACGTCAAAATATTAACGTTCAGATTCAGAGACACGAAAACCTGGTCACAGTTAAGTATCAGCTTTTTAATCCACAGTGTTTTTCTGGACAAGCCATTTTTTGGACTGACATGTCAGAAGGTGGAAAAACCTTGAAACAGAACTCTTCCGTGTTCGTTTGTACAGATCGTACGTGCTTTGGGCGTATGCTGCATGTCTTCTTCTTTTTATGGTGTATTTCTGTAGCAGCTTTACAGCACCACACACAGGCCCGGGATGTGTACTGCATTGTTTAGTCATTCTAGGAGGTTTGGTGTGGATGAAGACATTTCTTGAAATGACACGTTACAGAAAACAAAATCTGTTTCTGTGTAAGTTTTTCCCCCACTAACCTTTCCTGATTTCCACTTGATTTCCGACGACGTAGAAGATGGGTCCCCGCTCTCGTTCAGATGGAACTCTTTGGAAAGTCCTTTGTTTTCGAAGTATGGATTTTCATCAAAATACTGAAAGATAGAAAACCACCACAAGTAAGAAGAAAAGAATGTGCTTGCAACTTTACAGAGATGCAACATTTAATCGAAAGACTCAAAATTGTCAACAATTTTGAGTCTTTTAGATAATTAAAAGAAGTTTACCGATTTTTCAACTTTTGAAAATGTGAATATTTTACAATTGTGTGAAAAGGATGAATCTATAGCTGAATCAAGTGAAAACTGTCAAATCAAATAGGCAAATTAAACATTTTTTGGGGGGGGGGCAAAATTTGCAAATGTCTAAACATAAGCTTAAACATACGCTTAAAAAGCCAGAGAGCTTATTTGAAGCTTCCATTTAAATACCTCTAAATAAAGTTAAGAATATACAAGTATAATAAAAGTTGTAACAAAATAATAAAGCACTAAAAAAAAAAAAAAATCAAAAAAGTGAGCATGCAACACATTGTATTTATAAAATGTTACAACACTGATTACAGAGTGTCGACAAATATTGACAAAAGAGCTGCAACAATTAATAAACTGAACATTTTTAAACAAACTCCTGATTTTTCAGCTTCTTAAATGTGAATATTTCCCAGTTTCTTTGCTCCTTATAACAAAGAAATCATTAAAAGTGAATCATTTAAACATTTGAGATCATCATTTGGAGGCTCGGGAAACACTGGTCAACATTTTTCTACATTTTCTGGATCAAAACAATTAATCAGTTATAAAACAGAAAGGTTTTGTCCTCAATACGCATATGACAATACTTACAAAATCTATTCTGTAGCCTGACTTGATGTCTTCAAACTCTGTCACCTCCACTCGGCTCAGGTAATGAAGTGCTTCTTCATCTTCCTCCCCGAGTAGAGCAGATACTGCAAATAGAATTAAAAGCACATGAACAGTCGTGCAAACGTGCGATTCCACAGTCTGACGTGACAAACCTCCTCGTGCTCGGTCACTCACCTTGTGGATGGTTGACAAACGTGGTGACCCAGAAGTTTGGGATTTTGGCGATCAGTTCTGACCTCTTCTGAAAGAATGGCTGACGGAGTTTGTTGTATTTCTGTTCTACTTTGAGGATTTCCTCACTGGCCTGCTCGTTCAACCTGCAGGAGGAAATTTACTTCAAGTCAATTAAATAAAAAAATGCATTACAGACATAAAAAGCCAGAAAATAAGACAAAGCCCATTACTATTATTTTGTAATGAACTCCAGTTCAGATTTGTTCATTCATCTACCGTTAAAAATATGTAATAATTCACACTAGGGCTGCAGCTATTTTCACAGAAAATCTTGATCAATGTTTCTCAAACCTGGAAATGATGTTCTCAAATGTCTTGTTTCATGATTCACAGTCATGATTTATATTGTGATTTGGGTCACAAAAGTTTGTCATCTCTATCTTTTTAAATTAAATTCTAAAACTTTTACATTTGTTTTCTAGAAAACATCGAAGTTTCCTTAGAAAAGCCTAAAACTTTTTTCATCCCGACTTTAACATTATTCTCTTTTGACTGCTTTAATATTATATTTTTATCTGTACGTTACCCCTTTCCCATATTGCTCCTCTTCATTTACACTACCGTTCAAAAGTTTGGGGTCACTTAGAAAGTTCCTTAATTTTGAAAGAAAAGCACAGTTTTTCAATAAAGATAACATTAAACTAATCAGAAATACACTCTATACATTGTTAATGTGGTAAATGACTATTCTAGCTGCAAAGTCTTGTTTTTAATGCAATATCTACAGAGGTGTATAGAGGCCCATTTCCAGCAACCATCACTAGTTGAGTATCTGGAGCACCACATTTGTGGGTTCCATCTAACCTTGTCAATGTCTTGACTATATTTTCTATTCATTTTGCAACTCATTCGATAAATAAAAGTGTGAGTTTTCATGGAAAACGCAAAATTGTCCCAAACTTTTGAACGGTAGTGTATAATTTATTTAAGTCCAGTAAAACCCCTTATAATTGTGTTTGTAAAGGTGCATTTTAAGTGAAATTAATACAATACCTGTCAATTTCATTTTGAACTTCATCAATGTGTTCAATAGCCTCTTGCTGCTCTTTCTCTGTGGAAAAAAAGGAGAAATCTGTTAAAAAAAATTCAGCAGGACTTAAGACACATTAATTACAGACATTAAGTTTAGTGCAAATGGCCAATAAATTACAACATTTTTGAAACAAATCTCCTTTTCCACCATTTTTGTTTACATTAAACTGTACTTGTGTCTCCAATCAACACTGTGTGCACTGAAATGTACCTACATATAATAAATGAAATTAATCTTCAAAGTAAATAAATAAGTCAAAAATTAACCAGTTTTTATACATCTTCAAACCTGGATCGATAATTCATATACCGTAGTAGTACCGTTTATTTTCCTTTTAAAAATCATTTTCAGTGCTCACAGGTAATGGTCTGTCATAAATATGCAACAGTGATGAACCAAGTATCAGCCAGGCCAATTATTGGGGTTCGATATTAGAAATTTTGCCAATTATCTGTATCATTTTTATATTTCAACAATCACAATACTATCAATTACATTGTGCTCATTTGCACATTTTATTTTAAGTTTAAATCTTGATATAACTAATTAAAGTTGTGTGTTAGAGTTTGTAAAAAATGTTTTAATGTAATGCAAGTTGGTTATCAGCCTCATTATCCACCTAACACTAAACATAGTAATGCTTAGGAGATTAAAGACGTTCAGCTAAAATATAGTTAAAAGAAAAATAATTAATCAAAAAAGGAAGAGGAAATATAAACATAAAAAGGAAGCATCTTGAGTTGGGTATACCACTGTGTTATTCAGCTATATGTTTGTTATTGTTAATTACTAAACTCTATTGTTTGTGATTAATTCCATAAAAGCAAACAAGGCATGAAGTGATGTCAGAGCCATTTTATATAAGTAATCACATTTAAGTCCCCACAAACATGGGACAGAAGATGCTATAGAAAACAGTCGATGGGGATAGGGCTGTGACTGGCTAATTAATAACGGACTGGACAAAATGTCGGAGCATTTACAGAGGCCGACACAGAAGCGTGGAATTACACGAGCGTCTGTAACGAAGCTGCTGTGGACATTTGAAGAAGTGAGGCGAGTCCATGTTGACCATGAGGAAAACGAGTCTCCAGAAACTGGGTCATGATATTGAAATGGAGATACCGAAGGCCGAGCTGGACACAGATTTAATAAAATCAATGGATTATCAGGAGACATTAACCTCTGCAAAAGTTACACAATGCCGGAACAGCTGAACAGAACTCATCCAGACTGGGTGATGTGACCACATGCGTAAGTAGACCCAAAGTAAAGTTACCCAAGCTGCATATCAACAAATATATAAAGGCGACATAGCGTGGCATGAATTTGGGAACTAGTTTGAAGTTGTATCCATGTAAACAGCAAGCTAATGAGAGCAGAAAAGCTAATGCATCTCAAGTCATATCTTGAGGGTCAAGCAGCAAGGGATGATCATCGTAGGGATGAAGACATCAGAGGCTAATTATGATGCTGCCGTAGTCATGCTAAAAGGAGAGCTTTGGAAGAAAGGACATATGGATAAATTATGGAATCTTCAGACATAAAAGGTTCTAAGACAGCTTTATGATGAATGTAAATTCCAGATTCAAAGCTTGGAATCTCTAGAAGTAGTTTCAGACACATGGTGGATTGTTGTGTCCCATGTTGCTCAAGATGATCCCAGGCAATCTTGCG
The DNA here is from genome assembly GCA_016785285.1 of Brachirus orientalis. Lineage (NCBI taxonomy): Eukaryota > Metazoa > Chordata > Actinopteri > Pleuronectiformes > Soleidae > Brachirus > Brachirus orientalis. The sequence goes on from JAFBJR010000523.1 coordinate 250,865, forward strand.
TTTACTCAGACATGGAAGAGACTCGAGTTATGAGATGAAGGTCCCAGAGCTCATAGCCTTCATACAGCAAGAGCTTGAAAGACAAGAACATGCCAAACAAAGACCCACAAACTTCTTACCAGCAAAGCTCTAAAATGATGCAGCAAGTGGAAAACCCAGAAGACAAATATTACCATGAGCTGCAACACTTTAAATAGTCAAAACCCTCATCAATCCTGCATATTCTGTGATACCATAAGTCATAAATCAGCAGTTACAAATGGGAATGGGCTCTGTATGCCTTGGACAGCGACCCATTGCCAAACCAAAGAAAGGAGGAGTATCATGCAACACGTGTGGCCGGAGACATCAACCCACTGTGTGTGACAAAAATGAACAAAACAAACCTTTAAATAACTTCTAAGAGACAAGCGATGTTGTCATGTCTAATTTTATTAATGTTCATTATTAACCTTTGTATTGTTTGAGAAAGCACGAAGTGATGTCAGGGTCATTTTATAGAAGCAGTCGCCACATTAGGTTAAGTCCACATGCTGACAAACCAATAACTGTCAACACCTGGCATTAAGTTATGCATCAATGTTATTAGTAATTAAAAACAATTCTATTCATCAAATGTGCTGAAACGAGCTTTCTATGCAACAGAAAAGAGCAAACCTACAAAATTAAAGATAAAAGTATGTCTGTGTTATATGTAAAAGAAACATTTCCATTCATGGTCAAATGATAATTATTTTTGATCGATACCGAGTTTATGATTTTGAATTACATAAAGATTGTTATGTTGACTTCCACGTTGTGCAACATTATTCGGAGATTCCGTAAAAATTTAAAAAGGAACCGAAAACGTTAAAAGTTAAGGAATCAACCAATGGCAGCAGCTGCAGCGGCTCAGACACTCACCGTTTCCTGCCGGCTAGTGTCGACAAGGCCGCGTGGTTTAAATGTGGGACATCGGTCTGAACACACACACATTCACACAGAAAGAGCCGCGATAACGTGACACACGGATGTCGGACTGAATCCGGAGTAAAACTGTCAAACCGCCATCACAACACAAACCCCCGGGACCACTTCTGTTATAATGATAATTAATAAACCCCGATTTAAGTGGAATCGAACCAAGACGATGGATTTTTAAAAGCACCATCAGCAGAAACAAAACAACGTCGTGAACGAGCTAGCATTAGGTAACACTACAACAACAACACTTGGCGACGCTAGCTGCTATTTCACAATTAAAAGCTACAACTTATTATTTAACAAAAAACAACATCATTTTCCAATCTGAACGGATTTGAGAGGGCTGTGATAATAGTTTTAGTGCGGCAGCGCACTGTGAACAATGACGAAGTGACCACGCTGACGATGCTAACGGAGGGAGCTAACACGGCCTGTGAGCAGCACCGCTCTGAATGGAACAACAGCGCTACATGCTAACCGCGGAGCTAACTGCTGCTGCGGACCGTGAAGACACGTTCGCGTCTCCCGCTCACGAGCTCCAGAAACAGCATAAAACCGTCACACATACACGGCTCGTCGTATTATCGCGCCCGGTGTTGGTGCGAATGCTGTGGGAGAAGAAAGTGAAAATGGCGGTGAACAGGAGGCCGCCATTACCCCCCTTCTTACCGGAGGTTTCGTCCGCTCCGTCATGGTTCGAGTTCAGCTCCTTTTTACTCACTTTTGCCGCCGAGGCCGACATGTTTTCTCGGGCTGGGTTAACTTACAGGCGTGTGCGCGAGTCGCTCGTAGCTGTGGATGTGGTTTCTCCCCGTACAGGAGAACGTTAGTTCGGCGTAAAGTTGAGCGCGGAGAAGCCAACAACGTGCTGCTGCTGCTTTCCACACAATGTAGGAGCTGCTGCTGCTGCCGAGGAGCGAGGAAGTCACCGCTGCCGCCGCCGCCGCTCACGCGCTTCTTTCATTACGAACGCGCCTCGGCGAATGAGGCACAAACTATAGAGCTCCGCCTCTCAAAGTAGGTCTCACTGCTCCGCTCAAATCTGCCCATTTAGTGCGGTTTCTCCGCTTAAAACGGACACAAAAACCAAACAAATCCCAAATTGTCCATTTTAAATATCTCACATGCCATATTCGAAATGTTTTAGGGCCAAAAAACATATTATGTTTATTCAGGCCAAAGCTTCAGCTGGACCGACTCGCGCACTTGCGCACTTAAAAAAAAGAAAAAAGATGCTGAATGTCACTTAAACTTGAGTCTTTTGGTTCGAGCTAATTAATCACAGTTTGACTCGAGTTTATTGTTTTAGGCTGAATTAATCTGAAGTCACCGGTAGAGATGAAAACATGCACGAACTTACAGCTTCATGTCAGTTTGTTAGTGTGTGAGGAACAGGCAGATGTTAGCTTCATTATGAGGCCTGCACTCAGCCATTACATTACATTGGAACAAGGGAACTGTTAAATAGTGTGTTTTTATAATGTAGTGCTTTCAGACAGACACGGTTCTGGTTCTGGCTTCGTTCTGGAGTCTCAAAACCTTGGTGCTTTTTGGCAAAACAGTCCAGTTTAAGAGGAACCAAAGGACCCAAAATGGGAGTCAGACCACAAATTCTGTTTCTCCATACTTCCTCTACTTGTGAATTTTCCCCATTGTGGGACAATAAAGTCCCACAATATGACATGCCCATTGATGACAGAACCGTTTGCGAGACAGAATCAACTATATTTTGGTTTTCAACTGTGAACCACCTTTTAAGGTTTCGAACCAATTTTTGTTCAGTTTGAGCACACTACCGGGTTCAAACTTTGTTTGGGAACCAGAACCGGCACAGAACACCGCAGGTGTGAAAGGGCTAACAAAGAAAAAGAAACGTTTTTGATATGTAATGGCGGTGAAGGTTGAAACCACCATTACACCCGCTCCTTCGTGGTTTGATTGTGCGTCAGAGTTGTAGTCGGATGTTGGAATTCCCGAGTTCTTACATTGACAGAAATATTTGGCGTCACTTTCACGTTAGCCGCGTTCTTGAGAGAAGTATGGAAAAAAACATGCACGTAAAAGTATCCCAGGCTAGCCACTGTTAGCAATACCGGTCGATAACAACGCTCCACACATTTTTTTTTCGTTGTGCACACAAATAGCGTAGCGACATGTCTACAGATTAAAATCTAAAATCTATGTGTGCAGCTGATTTACTGGGAAACAAATAAGGAAGAAGTGCTATAAATGGTAAATGTAGTAGTGTTTGTATGGGGCTGTTTTGAGGTTGTTCCGAGTTTCTGAGTCAGAAATTCTGAGTTGTGACTACAAATGGAGTGCACCATTGAAGTTTAAAGTGGAACGCTCCCTTCAGGTCACTCGGAGAATCGAGTGAACCTCAAAAAACCCCAAGATGGCTGCCACTGTGCAAACATGGCACATTACTTGCATTTGGTTGACAGTAAATCAGTCATAGAACAGTTTTTGTCTGTTGCTACGCTGTTGGTGTGTGCAAACAGTCGTGTAGGGCAGAGGTCAGCAAGTGGCAACAGTTCAAAAATCTGATTTTTGAATTTTCAATAGAAGAATTCAGAGCCTTTTATTCTGAAAAGAGATGAACTTTAGGAACATCCTGTGGCAAATTCAAGTTACTTTCTTCAAACCAACATGTCTCCTAAACTTGCCATTTTTGTACAAGACTGAATAATTTATATTTGAAAAAGGTTAGTAGAAGTAGAAACATGTATTCAATTGCTTAGAAAACAATTGACCCCAGGCCAAATGTAATAGCTGACCCCTGTTGTAGAGCGTTTGGTAACAATGACTAGACCGAGACATTTTATCGCTCCTGTCTTTTGTCCGACTTTTTCACTCGGAGGTGACGTCACTCCCGGGTTCCTATGTCAAAACCGTCTGTTGCCATTTTGTCTTCTTATTCTTCTTGAAAAACGATGTTGTCTTCTCTGTTTTTGGTGTATTTCTGTGGCAGCGTTACAGCGCCACATACAGGCCTGACATATGTACTACAGCGATTAGTCATTTTGGTTGGTTTCATGTCTATGAAGACATTTCTTGTTTACAGAAAACTTTTAAAGAAGATAAAAATCGTACAGGGGAACTTCTGTTTCCGTGCGGATGAAGCCGAATATTGGAGAACTTCCTGAAAGGATTAATAAACTTTCAATCTAATCTAATCTAATCTTTATCCTCTGCATAGACACGTGTGTTGACTTTTATCCATGTTTGCTTCCTGTCAGATTAACAGACTGGTCTCTGTCTTGTCCCAAAGGCATGAAGCAGCAGCAGCAGCAGCTCAGTGTTTTTGGCTGGTGACAGCACAGGGACATGTGGTCATGCAGCAGCCAATGCTGAGCCCAGAGCAGGTGATCAGTGCTGTCAGAGCAGCAGCAGCAGCAGCAGCAGCAGCAGCAGCAGCAGCAGCAGCACTGGAGAGGAAGTGTGTCTGCAGAGAGAAACCCCCTTTAAAAGAGACAGAGAGGAGGAGGAGGAGGAAGTGGAGGAGGGATTTGCTTACAGAGGAGGACGAGGATGCAGCATGAAGGAGATGTTGCAGAGGAGGCTGCAGGGAGGCAAACACAAACAGAGCAGCAGCGTCTGTGTCATCCAGGTCTCAGGATGTAGCAGCTGACGGAGAGGAGAGTCGTCAACCTGAGAGAGTGTCAGAGGAAGCAGCGGGACGCCAGAGGACTTGTTGTGTTGTCAAGGATAGTGAAGGTGGAGAGGCGTTACCTGAGAGGCCCATCCCCTCCTCCACCTCCTCCTTCATCCCCTCCTCCATCCCCTCCTCCACTGAGAATGACAGATTAGTCCTTATTCAGCACAGAGCCACAGCATCACTGTGAGGTGAGTGAAGTGCAGAGTCATACTCACTCACTCCACATGGGGCTGAAGTGTCACTGGTGATCTGCTCCACTCGTCATGGTAAACTGTGTTGTTGTTGTTGTGTGTTTGGTTCAGTTGTCTGTGTGTGTGTGTGTGTGTGTCACATGAGCGGTCAGGTAACAGAAGTGAGTGTGCTGGTGATGACGATGGTGTTGTTATCCAGGATCAGATGTTGTCCACGGCTCAGCAGATGCTGCAGGACAGTCGCTCCAAGATCGAGCTGATCCGACTGCAGATTATCAAAGTGGCCCAGGCTGGAAGCAGCAGCAGCAGCGGCAGCAGCAGCAGCAGCATCAGCAGCAGCGGTGGTGGTGGTGCTGGTGCTGGTGCTGGAGGTGGAAACAACAACAGCTCCATTAACAGAGGTCAGACCACCGTGTCCTCCTCCTCATATGTACTTATTTAAAGCTGCAGTATGTAACTTTTGCCTCTTTCTTCTTCATGAACAGAAACAATGTAACATTATTTGTTTGCGACGTCCTTCATGTGAAACTGTCAGACCAGAGCGAGGGAGCGTTTGAGTCAAACCAAACCAGAGGCCAAAACAGCAAATCTTGTACAAAAATTACAAATTTAAGAGACACGTTGGTTTAAACAAAGTAACTTGAATTTGCCACAGAATGTTACTAATGTGTCTTTAAACTGCTTTGACTCAGTTCATCCTTTTCAGAGTAACCGTCTCTGAGCTTTTGTGAAGAAAAGCAAATAAGTGACAGAACATTTAATTGGATATTAATGCAAAAGTTTTATTTACTGGTGTAAACAAACTGAGTTGGGCTGCAACGATTATTCAATTAATTGATCAATCAATTACTAAATTAATTGTCAGCTGTTTTAATAATTGATTAAATTGTCTGAATGTTTCTTTTTAATAATTAAAACCAGTTTCTGTGATCTTTCAGCTTCTTAAATGTGAATATTTTCTGGGGGGTTTTTTTGCTTTTGAAATATCATTAAAAGTGAATCATTTTGGTTTGTGGACAAGACTGTTGAGAACATCATCATTTCCAGGTTTTTCAACATTTTCTGGACCAAACCAGTACTGGATTAATTGAGAAAATAATCAACAGATTAATCGATGTGTATGTGATATGTAATTGCAGCCATAAAAGTGAGTCACGTGACCTGCAGAGCTCTTTAAAAGAGAGAGATCTATAAAGAGATATATAAAGTATATAACGAGATATTTTTTAGGGAGACATGATATTGGATATATAAATATATAGTTATTGACAGATCCTTTGCCGATATTAATAATACATTTTAAATACAATACTGTATTTATTGTATGTATACGATACTGATATGGTGCTGATAATATTGTGTAGCATATGCAAAATACAATTAAGCACACAAGATTATTTCAAGTTTCTGGCTGAATGAACCAGGGTTTGATTTTTCCTACGTGTTGAAGTTGGACGTGTATTTTGTTTAAAAAATGCTCGTGTTTAGAGACGCAGTGTAACAGCAGAAATATCCGTCCTGCCGTTTTGGTTGAACCTTTGTTCCTGCCGACTGTCCTCTCTTTTAATCCACAGAGTGAAACCACTCTGACAGCATCAGTAACGGCATTTAAATCTAAACTGCATGGAGACAACTGTCGTTTTAAACTAACATGTGCAGCAGCAGCAGCAGCAGCATCATCATCAGCAGCAGCAGCATCAGCATCAGCAGCAGCAGCAGCAGCAGCATCAGCATCAGCAGCAGCAGCAGCAGCAGCAGTTTCCTGTCCATGAGAGTGAGAGTGTAGGAAACAGGAGAGTGGAAGTAACTGGACACCTTGTTTCCTCGGCTCACGTTTCCTCTGCGTGACTCGTGACCTCCTTTCCTCTCATCGATTCTTTGTGATGTGCAGCAGGAGGCCGAGTTCGCCGCGTGTCCAAGTGTCAGGGAGACGTCACCGCCGATCAACGAGGACGTGTTGACCGTGTTCACAGAGACGAAGAGTCTGTTGATGCAGAAAGTCATCAGAAGACGTGATCCTCGGCTCTTTAGCTCACACAGCCATGAAGTAAATAAACATGTTTACGTGTCGGATCATGTTTATTCATGTCTCCTGTGACTCAGTGTGCGAATCATGGACTGGTTTACGTCATGAAGGCTGTTTTTATTTGTCTGTTCAGGCAGATCAAGAAAACACTGAGGGGTTAATTCCCACTTTAACTATGATTTACTTCCTTCACACTTCAGATAATGGTGAGTTAGACACCATAAACCAAACCAGATAAAAACCTTATAAACTTCTTTAACATGAACCAAGTTCTTCACCAGAGTTTGGTGAAAATGTGTCGAGTGGATTTAAGAACAAACAAAAGTGGAAAACTTTGCTCTTCTTTCTTTCTTAATTTCCTTCTCTTATCTTCATTTTCTTTCTCTCTTTTTCCTCACATTTGTTTCTTCATCTTTCTTTCCTTTTCCTTTCCTCTTATTCCCTTTTCTTCTCTTTCTTTTTCTTTCTTCCTTAATTTTTTTCCTTTTCTTATTACTTTTTTCTTCCTCTTCCCATTTTCTTTCTTCTTCCTCTTCTCTTTCTTTCTTACTTTTCTTTTTTACTTTTCCTGCTCTTCTTCTTTTTTTCTTCCTTTCCTTTTTCCTTATCTTGTTTCTTTTTTGTATTTCCCTTTGTCTTCCTTTTCTTTCTTTTTTCTTCATCTTTCTTTTTCCTCTTCCTTCTTTTTCTTTCTTTCCATGGTCTTCTTTCTATCTTTCTTCCTTCCTCCTTTTTTCTCTCTTTTCCCTCTCTTTTCTTCCTTTCTTCTTCATTTTCTTCTTTTCTGAACCACAAACCCATCTATGGAGCCACCCTCTTCTTCTGTTAATAATAATCTCTGGCAGGATGTAAACTGACAGATGTAGAGATGTTCTTCACATCACAGTTCCTCTCATCCTCTTCTCGCTGGTCTCCACCACAGTCCAGAGTTCAGATGTTAAACAAAGCTCACGTTAGCTCTGTAACTAACGTTTGGTGACGTTCTTCACGCTCAGGTCCTTCTTCCTCTTCTCTCCTCAGAGGTTCCTCCTCTCACCGTCAGTCCCGCTGATGTTCGTCTGGCAGAACTGCAGCACCACGTCCAGAGAGAGACGGACGCTCTGCTGTTAGCCAAAGAAGTGGTGAAGCAGCTGGAGGGAATCTCCTCACTGGACCAGAAGGCACTGACTGAGGTGGGAATCGACCACCTTTATCCAGATTCATTTATGCACAGACAGACAGTCAGGCCAGCAGCAGCCACTCACAGGACTGATCCGGATCCGGATCCAGATCCAGATCCGGATCCAGATCCAGATCCGGATCCAGATCCAGATCCAGATCCATTTGTCTGAGTTAAGTTTGTAAAACATGTTTAAAAAAACTAGATAATTACAGTTTTTTTTTGATTGCTAAAACACAAAAAGCAAAAATTAGGCACACTTTTCACAACCTTTACTTCTGTCCCCAATCGCATGACTCAATTTATTACAACTTAATATTTCCTTATCGTATTAGAACTCTGACTTTCCTTCTTTACACTCTGATGTCAATTTCACATCACCCTGTTGTCGAAACACAGCACACAGTTTTCCAGGTTTGCACACGCTTGTCACATAAAATCTCAAAGCATCAATCAACAAAACACAAATATTCAAATCTCTAAACTTTTGGGTCTGGTGAGCAATTTGCAATCAAGGACTGCAGCATAAAAGGGGGCGTGACCCTCTGTTTTGTTTGATGAGCAATGGAGAACAGAGACAAGAGTCAGAGAAGGAGAGGGTACGAATGAGAGGAGGAGGAGGAGGAGGAGGAAGAGGAGGAGGAAATAAAAGAAAAATCCAAGAAATTCCATGAAATACAGAATTGGAAAAACAACAGTAAAAAGTAGTGCAAAAAGCAACTCTACAAGCTCACAAGAAACATGTTTTGTCTGAAAAGTTGTGTGATGTTTTATGTTTGTCTTTGAGAGAAGTGGGCATTGTCATTGATTCACTGTGTTCCATTTCTGTAATTGTGTTTTCAGTTTTGCTCTCCAGTGTTCTTTACATGCTTGGTAGTGTTCAGCCAAAAGCTTAGTTGTGTTTATTCAGTGAATGGTGTGTGTGTTGTTTTGCAAAGGGATGCCAGGGTTTAGCAATTTGTGTGTGATGTTTGGAGTCTTGTGTGTGTGCAGTTTTGAAAAACGTCTTTTAGCAATCGAAAAAAAGTGTAAATAAAAATTCCAACATGACGTTTGTCTGACCTTCAGGCTCAGTCACGAGTGCTCGACTCCTCCCAGAAGCTTGACCTTCTGTGTCTGTCGCTCGACAAATGTCTTAAAGAGACGAGCCACAAGGCTCCACAACAACCAGCAGGGGGCGCCGACCCTTCAGACCAACCCTTGTCTTCCCAGAGCAATAGACCTGAGTGTCCTCTGTCCACGTCCTCGTCCACCTTCTCCATGAGACCTGCGTCCTTAACTGGTATCAACACACAACATCACATATTTGCTAGTGCGCAAATTTAGTTACATTTTCAGCCCTTTAAATTTTTAAATGTCTTAAAATCTGTTGAGTTTGTTTGACCCTCAAACGACTCGCTACTAAAATCTGTGTGGGTCAGTTCGTTCAAACTTACAGCAACACTGCACCTGCACGCAGGTAAACCAGGCAAACCAGGGAGGCTGACTTCCCAGACTCAACACCTGTTCACACGTCCAGAAGCAACAGTTCAGGAGACACAGAGGCTCAGTCACCGTGAAAACATCAGCAGAGACGCAAGGAAACACAGATTTTAGCCACTTAACAAAGCACTTAGCTCATATAAACCTACATCATCTTAAGTCTGACATCTTCAGAACATGTTCACGTCTTTATCTCACTGTTAGACAGACTTTTCCAACAGGAAAGTGAAGTTTGTAAACCACTTCTTAGCAGCAGGGTGCGCTCTCAGCTCAGACAGTGATCACTACATAACCACAAAAGGTCTGAAGTAACTACATAATTTTTTGATGACAATAATAATAATTCTGAGTTACAACTCCTGTGTCCCTGTGAGCTAAAATCACTGATTTTCTCTATGGACTTTGGTGTGGGAGAGTGAGTGGTTTACAAACATATTTTATCGTAGACTGAAGCTGACTCATAACTTTTGTTAAAAGGCTGGTTCTTAGCAGCAGGGTGCGCTCTCAGCTCAGACAGTGATCACTACATAACCACAAAAGGTCTGAAGTAACTACATAATTTTTTGATGACAATAATAATAATTCTGAGTTTAATTAGAAACTAATTACAATTCTTTGCAGGAAATCTGTGGGTAAAATTTAGAAAATACAGATTTGACCCTGCACAGCAGCACTTTATCAGTCAGTAATTATCACAAACAATTTGCAAAATTAAATTTAGTAAGTAGGTAAGTGTTTATTCTGTGTGTGTGTGTGTGTGTGTGGTCATGATGTGCCATATGTTGGCCTCTACCACTGGATAATCACGTGTAATCTGGACAGTTAAGCTGTAAACCAGTCTTATCCTGCACCAGGCAAAAAAGATAAAGCTTTTTGATGATGTAACAAACTCTGGAGTTGCTCTGTTGGCAGCGAGAAACGAGACAGAGTCTCAGGACGTGATTTAAAAAAGAAAAACAACACGCTGGATGTTTTTCTGCTTCACAGTGACATGAAGAAATATCACACACATGGTGCTAATTACAGGCTGCACACAGTCACACAGAGATTTATTCATGTTGACAACTCAAAGGTTTTATTTTGAAATGCCGAAGTCACCGAGGTCAAATGTTTGAACTGAGATTCAGCGTTCAGCTCGGAAAAACACACACAGTTCAAGTCCAGCAAAGACCAATAAAAACAAAATCACCTCAAACATGTTAGTTAAACACTTTACAGTAAAAGTACATTTAAAATTTAAATTGCAGATTTTTTACGACAGAAATTTGATTTCCTTTATCGTTTCTTTTTAAGGTAAACTTGAAGTCAGGATTCTGGGATGTGAGGATTTACTGTCAAACACAGAGGAGGACAAATGTCCCACAGAGGACAGTCCACCAGCTGCTCACAGGACAGACGGACATAAAGGTGAGTGACATTTTTGTTTTTTACTTTTAGTCCTCATGTACTTTCTGATCTCGTTTGCTAATGAAGAGACATGAATCATGTGGAGCTGCACAAACGTTCGTATTGATACGTATTTGTATTAATATGATTAATACAACTATGTGACAGTACTCTGTGTCTTTCCTGTGCTGAGTTGTACTTGGTGACGGGTGGATACAAGCACCATGACAACATGGCTGCCAGCAGAGACACCACATTTTTGTACACTGAGTCAAAAGACTCAGCTCATAAAATCTAGGTCAGTTTAAATCTACAGTATTTTAAGACCATGTTCACGTCTTTATCTCACTGTCAGATAGACTTTTCCAGCAGGAAAGTGAAGTTTGTAAACCACTCACTCTCCCACACCAAAGTCCATAGAGAAAATCAGTGATTTCACATCACAGCACACAGGGAGCTGCTGGTCTACTGCTGCCTCGTGTGGTCACAAAGTCTGTCTAACAGTGAGATAAAGACGTGAACATGTTCTGAAGATATCGTAGACTTAAACTGACATAGATTTTGTCCATCCACACCAAAGTCCATAGTAAAAGGTGCGTTCCATTTGTCGGAAGTTGGAATTTCCAACTTGGAAAATTGGAGCAACCTCTCCAACATGGGATTCCAAGATGCCACATATTCTTAAGATATCTTAGACCTAAGATAACTCAGATTTTGTTTGGTGAGTCTTTTGTTGCTAAGATCGTGTATAACCTTATATAAGCACACTTTCAAACCTTCCCTTAAAGGAACCAGACCTGCTGTGTCACATAGTTTTGTACCTACATGATCCCTGGTTTTCCTCCAGTCACATGTTGTGTCTCTGTGTGACAGCAGAGGTCGCTGCTGTGCTCAGGCTGGACGGCAGGCTGGTCGGCCGGACGCAGTGGGCAGCCGTGGGCAGACAGACCTGGGACCAGATGTTCCTCATTCAGCTGGAGCGGGTGAGTCCACGTTCACACAGTGTGTTCACCCGGTCGGTCGGAGATCACATTCACATTCACATTCACACCAGCACGTTTTTCCACTTCAGACTTTGACACAGCCTGGTTTTTCAGCAGGTGACAGGTTTCTTCTTCACAGCAGTGTCGTGACTTTGACTCTGTTTCACTCTTTGACATTGAAACCACAAACATCGTGGTGTTTTCAAATGTCTAATTTTGTCCACAAACCAAAATGATTCAGTTTTAATGATTTCTTTGTTACTTGGAACAAAGAAACCAGAAAATATTCGCATTTGAGAAGTTAAAAATAACAGAAACTGGTATTAATTATTTAATAAAACACTCAAACTGGGGTTAAAACTAGTAATTATTTTCATGCTCGATTAATCTGTCGATTATCTTTTCAATTAATTTAGTAATTGTTTGGCCCATAAAATTTCGGAAAATATTGATCAGTGTTTGTCAAATCTGGAAATGATGATGTTTCTCAAATGTCTTGTTTTGTCCACAAAACAAAATGATTCAATCTGAACGATTTCTTTATTTGGAGCAAAGAAACCAGAAAATATTCACATTTAAGAAGCTGGAAAATCGAAAGATTGGAAGAACCAGGTTTTAATTATTTAATAAAACACAAACTGATGAATCAATTATGAAAAAAGGTGATTAATTTAACAAAACAATTTTGTCACAGTTTTTATATGAAAAGTGCTATATGAATAAAGTCTAATTAAATGATTAATAATCAATTAATCATTTTAAATGTAACTGTGTTTCAAGTCTGTTTGGCAATTTGTAAAAAATTTTAGAATGAAAGCAAAATGTGAAATGTAAAAGCATGTTTTTAACACTACACTTATATTCTGCTCTATTCTATTCTAGTTGTATTCTACTAAAGAACGAAATAAGAATAAAGAGAGAAATCATGATATATGCTCATAATAGCATTACTAAAACAACAAATGTAATTTAGTACACTACTGTACAATCATTTCAGAGAAAACTAACATACCTTTTAACATTTAATGCAACAAATATTCACTAATTCACCTCAAATTAAACCACACACACCAAGTATGATCTTTTATCAGGTTATAAACATATGCCCACTGTTTATTATTGCCTACAGTAAACCAAACTCCAAAGGTTAGCAATGACGATGCTAATTAGCCGCGAAGCAAACAGCTATCTTATCGGATTTTTTAAAAAAATGTTCAACTTTATTGTACATGAAACAGACAAGCGCTCCAATTTCAACAAGGTCAATAAAGGTGGAAAAGTTCACAGAATAAGAAAATTAGGTAAAATAAATAAGATAATTTGTAAAATAAGAATTATTAAAATATAAAAGTGTGTGATTAGGAGGGAATTACTCTTCTTTGAAGGTGTAGAGATTTTAAATTCCATTAGAAAATCTATGGAATTAGATTCCAAAAAAGTTGAATTTGTGTGTGTGTGTGAAATTTGCCACAGAATCAGAAAGATAATTTTTCAATGACTTTGTTGTGGCTTTGATGTCTTTGATGTCTTTGATGACGTCAGTTAGCAATGTAACATAAGCTCAGAAGAATCAGGTTCGCACTCAGACTTCAACCCTCAGCTGTGATCGGACCTTCAACATGCAGCAAACCAAGTACCTTACAAACCTCTGGACGGACAAGAAGAAGACCTGGGCGTCCTCCACCTCGTCCACCAACGATCCACATGAGATGAAAGGGATGGAGAGACTGCTCAGGTCCATGGTGGTGAAGAAACCAGTGGCTCGGACAGAGACACAGCAGAACATCAGAGGTGAGAAGACTGACAAGAACGTCCAGAAGACAACTATGACCAAACCAAACACAGTCAAGAAATGGACCCACATGAAAATCACCAAGAAGAGGATGCAGAAGAGGTCTTCACCTCCAGCAGATCCTGAGGCGTCAGAGGATGAGACTGAGCTGACCACAGACGAGAACCCACCTCCACCTCATCAGGTCATCATCTCAGAGCCCTGAGTCGGCTGAGCAGAAGCTCCAAGAGCTGGAGGAACGTGTCAGAGCTGAGCAGCAGAAGGCAAAGGAGGTGGAGGAGCGTCTGGCCTCGCAGATGGAGGACACCTCCAGACTGACCGCTGCACTGGCCCAGGCCCAGAGTCTCCTGGAAGAGTCCAGATGTCAGTCCAGTCTTCTGGACTCTGTGGAGCTGAGCAGGAAACCTCTGCAGGCCGAGGACAAGGAGAAGACGAGGACGAGATGACAAGGACAAGATGAGGAGAAGACAAGGACAAGATGAGAAGACAAGGACAAGATGAGGAGAAGATGAGAAGACAAGGACAAGATGAGGAGAAGATGAGAAGACAAGGACAAGATGAGGAGAAGACAAGGACAAGATGAGGAGAAGATGAGAAGACAAGGACAAGATGAGGAGAAGACAAGGACAAGAAGACAAGGACAAGATGAGGAGAAGACAAGGACAAGATGAGGAGAAGATGAGGACACGATGAGGAGAAGACAAGGACAAGAAGACAAGGACAAGATGAGGAGAAGACAAGGACAAGATGAGAAGACAAGGACAAGATGAGGAGAGGATGAGAAGACAAGGACAAGATGAGGAGAAGATGAGGACAAGATGAGGAGAAGACAGGGACAAGATGAGGAGAAGATGAGGACAATATGAGGAGAACATGTGGAGAAGACAAGGAGAAGATGAGGAGAAGACAAGGACAAGATAAGGAGAAGATGAGGACAAGATGAGAAGATGAGGAGAAGACAAGATGAGGAGAAGACAAGGACAAGATGAGGAGAAGATGAGGAGAAGATGAGGAGACGATGGAGACAAGAGAGGACGTGATGGAGGAGGTAACGTGTGAAGGACAAGAATCTGGAGAAAGACAGAAAACAACTGAAGAACAAGAGGAATTCTGCAGAGATAACGGCGCCCCCTGTCTTCCTCCAAACAGTCATTATTGTTTTATTCATTATATTAAAAAAATATTCTAAGTTTTGTTTTAGAAA
>JAFBJR010000523.1:270708-271951 GCA_016785285.1 Brachirus orientalis
ACAGACATTGATGGGGACAAACGTGATTATATGTAGACTAATAAAGACTAATAAAACCACTGTTTGTTTTTTTTTACAGATTATATAAATAATAATGCTGAAAGATTTTAGTTTGTCTCCTCAGTTTGTACAATATTTTAATTTTACGTCAGTTCAACTCAAATAATGACACTTTAAAGATTAAAAATTCAGCAAAATACAGTGAAATTAACACTGATGTTTGGTTTCTCTATTTTTAGTCGTCCATAAACAACACCGAGAGAAATGAAGATCAGCCTGTATCTGCTCTGAAGTATATTTACACACACACACACACACACACACGTGTGTAAACACAGATATTTATATTTAATGTTATGAAAGTGAAACTAAAGCCTTTATATTCTTTATTTGTTGTCTTGCTTTTCATCAGGATGCATGTGGAAGATTTTAAATACATCTCAGTTCTGGGCAGAGGTCACTTCGGGAAGGTAACTTACTTCACTAAGAGCTTCCTCTCATGTTTGTCCTCATCATCATCATCATCATCATCACCAGCTGTGATTGTTTTCTCCGTCAAGGTCCTGCTGGCCGAGTTTAAGAAGACGGGGAAACTGTACGCCATCAAGGCTCTGAAGAAACGAGACATCGTGACCCGTGATGAAGTGGACAGGTGTGTGGGTCAGTTCATTCAAACTTACAGCAACACTGCACCTGCACACAGGTAAACCAGGTTAACCAGGTAAACCAGGTAAACCAGGGAGACTGACTCACCAGACTCACCAGACTCAACACATGTTCAGTGACAGTTCAGAGAAGCAGCAGGAGACGCAGAGGCTCAGTCACCGTGAAAACATCAGCAGAGACGCAAGGAAGAACTGATTTTAGCCACTTAACAGAGCACTTAGCTCATATAAATCTACATCAGCTTAAGTCTGACATCTTCAGAACATGTTCACGTCTTTATCTCACTGTCAGACAGACTTTTCCAACAGGAAAGTGAAGTTTGTAAACCACTCACTCTCCCACACCAAAGTCCATAGAGAAAATCAGTGATTTTAGCTCACAGGGACACAGGAGCTGCTGGTCTACTGCTGCCTCTATCAGTAAGTTAAAAATGTCTTATTTTGTAAAATTCTATGTTTGAAATACTCAATTCAGATTTACATCAGTGACACAAAGTGACCACACGAGGCAGCAGTAGACCAGCAGCTCCTGTGTCCCTGTGAGCTAAAATCACTGATTTTCTCTATGGACTTTGGTG
>JAFBJR010000523.1:271980-365280 GCA_016785285.1 Brachirus orientalis
TTCCTGTTGGAAAAGTCTGTCTAACAGTGAGATAAAGACGTGAACATGTTCTGAAGATATTGTTTCTTATTAAAACATTGAATTAAAAAACAGGACTGGGAACAAGACAATGAGAGATGACAAACACCAGAGTTGAAGTTTTTGTTCAGTATGAACTAAAACTTCATATCTATCAGTAAAACCAGATTAAAACACACAGTTAATCTAAGTGTTAATCCACAGTCTGATGAGCGAGAAGAGGATCTTTGAGATGATCAATGCGTCCCGACACCCGTTCCTGGTCAACCTGCACGGCTGCTTCCAGACCAGTGACCACGTCTGCTTCGTCATGGAGTATTTACCAGGCGGTGACCTCATGATCCACATCCACAACAACGTGTTCACTGAGGCCCAGACCAGGTCTGCACTCAGTCCTGGCAATCCAACACACGTCACTGATGACACAGAGGCTTCTGAACTACAACCCTCTCTGCAGGTCATTGAACGTCTCCTCAGGTGTGATCACACACACTGTCGTTTGTTGTTCTTGGTTTACAGGTTTTACTCAGCGTGTGTCGTGCTGGGATTAGAGTTCCTTCATCTGAATAAAATCATCTATCGGTGAGTCAGAGCACGATCAGTTACACTGAGACCGTGTCACGTTTTTATCAGCGTTAAAGAGAAGGGACTGTGTTTTTGTCCTCAGAGATCTGAAGCTGGACAACCTGCTGATGGACGCAGACGGTTTTGTGAAAATCACAGACTTTGGACTTTGTAAAGAAGGTGATTGATTTGACTGTCAGCATACGTGCAAAGGACATCAAAACAAAAAACTATTAAATTTAAATATTCACTTGGATTTTAAAGGAGAGAGTTAAAGTTCACAGTTCATTAAAGCTCCAGTGTGAAACCTCTGTCTCCCCCCTGAGGAATTCTGAGGAATTGCCACAACACTGCCAATGTCTCTATATAATGAATTCCTATGTGAAGTTGCAGCATCACATCTCCACTACCCTCACCACGTCCACCACCACCTTCACGACCCTCACCACATACACCACCACCTTCATAACCATCTCCACTCCCTCCACCACCTTCACAACCATCTCCACTCCCTCCACCACCTTCACAACCACCCTCATAACCATCTCCACTCCCTCCATCACCTTCACAACCATCTCCACTCCCTCCACCACCTTCACGACCATCTCCACTACCCTCACCACGTCCACCACCACCTTCACGACCCTCACCACATCTACCACCACCTTCACGACCATCTCCACATCCACCACCACCTTCATAACCATCTCCACTCCCTCCACCACCTTCACAACCATCTCCACTCCCTCCACCACCTTCACAACCATCTCCACTCCCTCCACCACCTTCACAACCATCTCCACTCCCTCCACCACCTTCACAACCATCTCCACTGCCTCCACCACCTTCACGACCATCTCCACGTCCACCACCACCTTCACAACCATCTCCACATCCACCACCACCTTCATAACCATCTCCACTCCCTCCACCACCTTCACAACCATCTCCACTCCCTCCACCACCTTCACAACCACCTTCATGACCATCTCCACTCCCTCCACCACCCTCATAACCATCTCCACTACCCCCCACCACCTTCATAACCATCTCCACTACCCCCACCACCTTCATAACCATCTCCACTGCCTCCACCACCTTCACGACCATCTCCACTACCCTCACCACGTCCACCACCACCTTCATGACCATCTCCACATCCACCACCACCTTCACAACCATCTCCACTCCCTCCACCACCTTCACAACCATCTCCACTCCCTCCACCACCTTCACAACCATCTCCACTGCCTCCACCACCTTCACAACCATCTCCACTGCCTCCACCACCTTCATAACCATCTCCACTACCCCCACCACCTTCACAACCACCCTCATAACCATCTCCACTCCCTCCACCACCTTCACAACCATCTCCATCACATTTGTTCTACACGTGAGCAAAGTGTGGCTACTTCCTGTCAAATCAATTTATGGCAGTTTCTAAATTTTAAATTAAATTAATGTAATCTTTTGTTTCAGTTAGTCTTAAAATAAAAGACTTTAGTAGTTATTCCACAGTAACAGGAAGTAGCCACACTTTCACACATGTGTAGAACAAATAAGGCTTCCATGATGGATCAGGGAGCCACATCCGGTCTCCACAAGTCATGACGTAAAAATGAGCCACTTCATAAACTGAAGTTTACAACAACAGTGAACAAAGAGGGTTAAAACCAACAACCTGCTGTAGAACGAGCGAAAGTGATGAACCGCAATCTTTGCTTTGACAGGAATGGGATATGGGGATCGAACCTCGACTTTCTGTGGGACTCCAGAGTTTCTGGCTCCTGAGGTTCTGACTGATGACAACTACACCCGAGCTGTGGACTGGTGGGGGATGGGCGTCCTCATTTATGAGATGCTCGTGGGCGAGGTGCGGAACATTTCTCCACATCTGTGACTCAGTGTAGCAGTATTGCTCATAAAATCTACGTCAGTTTAAGTCTACGATGTCTTCAGAACCTGTTCACGTCTTTATCTCACAGTTAGACAGACTTTTCCAACAGGAAAGTGAAGTTTGTAAACCACTCACTCTCCCACACCAAAGTCCATAGAGAAAATCAGTGTTTTTACATCACAGCACACAGGAGCTGTTGATCCACTGCTGCTTCCATCACTAAGTTCAAATGTCTTATTTTTTCACTTCTGCATTTGAAAATCTTAATTTAGGTTTATTTAAGTGACACAAAGTGACCACACGAGGCAGCAGTAGACCAGCAGCTCCTGTGTCCCTAAAGGAAGTGGCTAAAGGAAGCATGTGCTTTGCTGTCTGTCCTGTGTCACAGTTACCTGTATGTTAGATCCCCACTATGTGCCAATTACACTTCAAAATACAAAGTATTTTTTGAATTAGACATTTTTAGAGTCAGCCAGCACAGTCCTACTTCTTACATGTCATTGACAAAAACATAAATCCAATTCAGACTTCAATGTTTTTCTCTCCTCCTGTTAGTCTCCGTTTCCTGGTGAGGATGAGGAGGAAGTGTTCGACAGTATCGTCAACGACGTTGTGCAGTATCCTCCTTCTCTTCCTTCTGACGCCGTCGCCATCGTCCAGAAGGTAATGACCTTTGACCCCCGTCTGTTTCCCTCCTCCACTGTTAGTACACTTTGTCTAGTGATGAGCAGCTGATGCAAACAATGTACAATAAGAATGAATTAATTTATTATCACAAAACATACTTTAAAAAAGAAATTCATGTCATTTTGTAAACCACTCACTCTCCCACACCAAAGTCCATAGAGAAAATCAGTGATTTTGGCTCACAGGGACACAGGAGTTGTTGATCCACTGCTGCCTCCATCACTAAGTTCAAATGTCTTATTTTGATGTAAAATCACTGATTTTCTCTATGGACTTTGGTGTGGG
This sequence comes from Brachirus orientalis, assembly GCA_016785285.1. NCBI lineage: Eukaryota > Metazoa > Chordata > Actinopteri > Pleuronectiformes > Soleidae > Brachirus > Brachirus orientalis. The sequence continues at coordinate 275,435 of JAFBJR010000523.1, forward strand.
AGAGTGAGTGGTTTACAAACTTCACTTTCCTGTTGGAAAAGTCTGTCTAACAGTGAGATGAAGACGTGAACATGTTCTAAACATATTGTAGACTTTAAGTGATGTAGATTTTATGAGATGAGTCTTTGGTTAGGTGGCTAAAACCTGGTTTTCCTTGTGTCTCCACTGGCAGCCAAAACAGTTCCCTTTATAAAAGCTCATTAAATCACAATTCCTTTTATCTTCTGGATATAAAAAATCATTACATGGTGTTAAAGTGAACTTTGGACATAAACTGAAACGTAATTGATCAATCATCTGCAGCTGCTGAAGAGAAATCCTCTGAAAAGACTCGGAGCTGGAGAAAGAGACGCTAACGAGGTGAAAGGGGAGAAATTCTTTGAGGTGAATCACTTCCTGTCATTCATGTGATTATTTTTCATTTATTGGTGTTGTTTTATTTATATTCTCATAGTTTTATGTGAAAATTTACCGTCGACCGTGTGACTCTTTTGTCTCGCAGACGATCGACTGGGAAGCTCTGCTCGCCAAGAAAGTCACGCCGCCGTTTCTGCCGTCCATCGCAGAGTCCGTCGACGTCAGCAACTTCGACAGCGAGTTCACGCGTCTGAAGCCGATCCTGTCTCCTCCCTGCAAACCCTGCATTCTCTCCGCCGAACAGCAGGAGGCGTTTGCAGACTTTGACTTCTGCGCGCTGCACGGATGAAACGACCGCACAAGGCTGAAACAGACGATTGTAAACAGGTAAAGTGTCATGACGTTCGATGAATGCACCCCCTGCTGGCGTTCCACTGTAACAACAGACACTGACTGCTGGCTGGTATTAGCTAATCAGGTATTTAATCATTAGCTTTGATGAACAAACCCTCAGATACAGTGTTAGTGTTCGATCATGTGGTCAGGTGGAGCAGGACAAATGTCACCAACCCGTTTCCCGTCTTCGTCTGCAGACAGGAAGCTACGCAGGAACTTCACGACTGATTCACTTGCTGCTCCTCAACGTCAAAGATTCTTCCAGGTCCGGTGGACGGAGACGAGGGAAGACGCTGGGACAGGCTAGCAAAGGTGCGTCACTGTGTCACCAGCTGTGTCTCGAGTCAGGATCTGCAGACTTTGACGGACGAATCTGTCGAGCGGAAGGTATAAATAAAAAGTGAACACAGCCAAGGCAAAACAAGTAATAATATACTGAATAGCCACCAGGGGGCGACTCCTCTGGTTGGGAAAAAAAACTCAGTTTGAATGGAAGTAGGGCTGCAACAACTAATTAATAAATGACTAAATTGATTGGCAACTATTTTGATAACAGATTAATGTTTAAATGTATTTATTCAAACCAGCTTCTGTGATTTTTCAGCTTCTTAAATGTGAATATTTTCTGGTTTCTTTGCTCCAAATAACAAAGAAATCATTCAAATGGAATTATTTGTGGACAAAAGAAGACATTTGAAAACATCGTTTCCAGGTTTGACAAACACTGATCAATATTTTATGGACCAAATAACAAATCGATTAAGTGATGAAATAATCTGTGGATTATTTTGATCTCAAACCATAGTTTCAGTTCTGTAAATGATCTTCACATTTAGAAGAAAATAGACGATAAAGGACAACACATAGGAGTGGAGGTCTCTGAACTTCCTGTTTTCGTAAACAATTATCGAGGTTACAAAGCGGGAGTCCGTTTTGTGACTCAAAGACTGTCCCCCTTTTTAAACGTGGTCTTTAATGTCCACGCCTCAGCTCAGAACGTCACCTGCAGATCGTAACACACTTCGCAGACTCATGTCACGTACTTTTACCGCAAAGTCTACGACCTGCGGAACCTTCGCGTGAAGGCGGGAAACAGCAGGTGACACAGTTTCAGACAGAAAACCGAGGATTGTGGGTAATTGTCCTGCGCTGCAGATGAACAACAGGAAAACTCGGTCCATCGTAGACAATGAAAGGATTTGACACATTTAAGACTTGTGTTTGTTTGTAGAGAGCAGAGACACTGACTGTAGCCCTTTATCTTCTCTGTGAAGACTCTTCTTCTTCTTCTTCTTCTTCTTCTTCTTCTGGTTCCTGCTGTTGTGACAGATCCATCATGGGACAAAGGCAGAAACAGGAAGCTTGAGGACGTTATCACATCATCATTTTAACACTTACTTTTATAATATTTTCTTTTTTAAAAACATAAATTATACATTAGAAAATGACGATTTAAAGCATTTCCCATCACATTCTGAAACATTCTTATCATCCAGTGTATTATTGACGAAAACAACTTCTGATTTCACTTAGTGTGACACTTCCTGACCTGTTTCAGGTTTTGTGCAAATAAATTCTTTCCCACAGAGAAAAATAAATGGAAAAAAAAAAAAGTTAGAGATTTAATGAGACATGATTTTATCTGGAAAAATTAAAACAATTCAAGTTTTAAAAGTACATTAAATAAATGAATAAACAAAAGAATCAAGTAAAAATTAAATAAATTAACAAAATAATACATTTGTAAATTGTTTTAAATGATGTGTTTTAATATACCAGCACCAATCACTAAATTAACTGTCAGCTATTTTGATAATCATGAAAATGAATAAGTTTCCTTATTAAATCATTCAAACTGAATCATTTTGGTTTGAGGACAAAACAAAACAATCATCATGTCCAGGTTTGACAAACACTGATCAATATTTTTCATAATTTTCTGAACCAAATAACCAGTCGATGAATCAAGAAAATAATATACAGATTATGAAAATAAAGTTACAGGCGTAATAAAGGATTTCAGAAACTGGTAGATTGCATTTGATTAATGAAAAATGTGTTTTAACCAAATGAACTGAATAATAATGAATTGATAATTTCTGTTTTTTATATATTTAATTTAACATAAACGTCAATGTTTCCTCCTCCAGCTTCCTGTTTACTGCAAACACACACTAACTTGACTTCAAGGATTCTTTCCCTTTATTTGTTTCTATGCATCACTGTGACAGGCTCCGCCCACTGCCTTGACCAATCAGAGACGAGCTAACACACCTTCTGGTCACTGAACTAAATCCTCAAAACCACGTGGAAATGTTTCATGTATTTGTCCACACGTGTGTGTGTGTGTGTGTGTGTGTGTGTTTACACGTCAGAGTGCATGTTGCCATGGTGACGCCCTGTAAACTGTATGTAAGAGAAGCCATAGAAAAACTCTTAGAAACAGCCATAACAGAGAAGATGACGTTTGTTTTTAATTCTAATATTCTGAGCTTTGATGAAGAGGAGGATGAAGCTGATGTATGTGTGTGTGTGTGTGTGTGTAACATGAGAGTTTGAAAACTCTTTATCAAACTTTAAAGAGCAAATTACCAAAAAACAAACTTTCACTTTTGATCAATTTATTCTGCTGATTTGTTGATTAATGTTTATTGATCATGTCATCGAGATGATGATGATGAGGACGAAGTATTTGGGCCAAACTGATGAAAACAAATGTAAGCTTTTGAGAATAAAGTCAGAATGTTACACAAACTTGTTCATTACAAGAATAAATTCGGAATATTGTGAGGAAAGAAGTCGTTACATTACGTAAATATGTCGTAAAATTGCAGGAAAAATGTTATATTACAAGAAAAAAAGCCGTGTTATCACGAGAAAAAACATAAAAATGTTAAAGAAGTTGTAATATTATTTAAAAAAGTTGTAATATTACAAGCAAAAAGTTCTTGATTATGCAAATAAATGTGTAATATTAGAAGTCAGAATTTGTTACAAGAACAAAGTCGTAATATTACAAGAATGAAAAAGTTGTTATATTAGTTGTAATATTACGAGAAAAAGTTGTGTGACGAGAATAAAGTCCTAATATCATTTTCAAGCCAAATCTCAGACGTTTAGCTACAACATGAGGAACATGAAGTATCTTAAGTCGTAATATTATGACTTAATTTTCTAATAACGTTCCAACTTTATTCCTGAAAAGCTGAAATATTTCCTCTTCTTGTGTCTGACCCTCGTACTCCGTCATAAGATCGAGATGACGATGAACATGAGAGACATGTAAACATGTTAGGACACTAGTAATTATGGTTAAGGTTAGAGTAAGTCTCCAGGAAATGAATGGAAGTCAATGCAATGTCCTCTGTAGTCATGGAAACCAGACTGTGTGTGTGTGTGTGTGTGTGTGAGAGACGATGTTTGTCCTGAAGCTGAAAAGGTTTGAAAAACACACACGTGTTCATTCATTCGTTCATGTCAGTGGGCAGGACAGTGAACACACCACCTGCTCTGTTGTAGCACTTTACGTTCCTGCTGCTGAATGTCACGTGTGTGTGTAGACGTGTTCTATAACCACATACATGTACATACTGTGTATCATAAGTGTCTTAATGTCTCGTTGTCAATAAATACAAACTGTACAAATACAGTGTCAGTGATCTTCACCGCAGTGTGATGTCATGGCGTTCCTCTGGTAAAGCCCCTCCCACACCACCGTCCTGCACATGCAGAAGAAATCCCACAGGTTGCAGGCGACACCGCGGTCAAACGGGTTCTCCTCGTCGCCGCAGTTCTTCAGGTAGGAGATGCGGTGGCGGGACATGAACTCCCAGGTGGTGCAGTTGATGGAGGCCAGGTAAAGATGGCAGCACAGCAGCACCGCCGTCACCACCGAGGACACGCCCACCAGGACCACCGCCGCCAGCAGGACGCAGTTCACCTGGAACCACTGCTGCCACGAGGCGCCGGGTAAAATTCCAGAGCTGACGGAGTCAAAACAGACGCTGATGTCAGTGAACATGTCAACGCTGAGTCATCTCTTACAACAGTGGCGATCACATGACGCCGTGAAAGTGCAAGTTTGACACACAAGATATTTGTACAGATGCATCGAAATGAATTTTCTCCACAGGAACATTATTATAACAGTAATCTGTACAGAAAAATTCTGTTGTGTAATTCTGTAACAACTGAATTACACACTTCACAAAAGACTCTGCTAATAAAATCTATGTCAGTTTAGGTCTACAGTATCTTCAGAACATGTTCACGTCTTTATCTCACTGTTAGACAGACTTTTCCAACAGGAAAGTGAAGTTTGTAAACCACTCACTCTCCCACACCAAAGTCCATAGAGAAAATCAGTGATTTTAGCTCACAGGGACACAGGAGCTGCTGGTCTACTGCTGCCTCGTGTGGTCACTTTGTGTCACTGATTTAAATATAAACGAAGGATTTTAAACAGTGAAGTGACAAAATAAGACATTTGAACTTAGTGATGGAGGCAGCAGTGGATCAACAACTCCTGTGTCCCTGTGAGCTAAAATCACTGATTTTCTCTATGGACTTTGGTGTGGGAGAGTGAGTGGTTTACAAACTTCACTTTCCTGTTGGAAAAGTCTGTCTAACAGTGAGATAAAGGTGAATTGTCTTGGTATGTGTGAGAAGGCGGAGTCAGCTGAGACGTACAGAGTGATGCAAAGAGCCCAGAGTAGAGTGAGCAGCTGCACCAGCAGGAACACGAAGAACCAGCGATGGTTCCGCTCTCCAATACAGTTCTCCAACCAGGGGCAGTGGTGGTCGAAGCGGCGCACGCAGTGACCACACGTCTGACAGTGCTTGGCTCTCATTGGCTGCTGCAAGAAACAAAGAATCAGAGAGAAAGGCTGGTGTCAAGCAAAATATAAAAGTAAAAAATATTTATCAAATGTGATTTTCAAAATGTAGAGTTGCAGCAAATTATTGCTTTTTTAAAATCCATAACTACATTAATCGTCAACTGTTTCGACTACGGCTGAAACTGACAATTACTATCACAATCAATTGTTTGGTCCATAAAATGTCAGAAAATAATGATCAGTGGAAATGATGATGTTTCTCAAATATCTTGTTTTGGTCACAAATCAACAACCAAACAATCAATCAATAATGGAAATTAGGGCTTAAACAATTGATCAATTATTAAAATAATTTAGTCATCAATTAATTATTGTATTTAATCAATTCATGAATTGGATTGAGTGTTTTTAAAAACCAGTTTCTGTGATTTTTCAGCTTCTTCAATATGAATATTTCCAAATAAATCATTAAAACTGAATCATTGTAGTTTGTGGTCAAAACAAGATATTTGAGAACATCACCAATATTTTTCAGTATTTATGGACTAAACAATTAAACGAACAATCAAGAAAATAATGGACAGACAGCAGCACAAACTGATACTGATTATTAGTTTGGCTCATCACTAAAGAGAAACTTTGAGTTCAATGTTGCAGCGGCTGGTTTTTACCTGTAGGAGGCAGTATCCACAACGACGCAGCCGAGGAGCGGAAGTCTGAGGAATCATCGACTCCATTTCCTCCTCTGACCCTTGACCTCCCTGAGACACATTAATATCATGTCAGCTAATCCCTACATTTAGATCATAATCTGCAAAACCCGGCTCTGATCACGAGGAGTTTCTGTGTGCGACACGTGAAAATCTAGAGCACAGGAAACACTTCAGTGTTGTGGTCGAATCCTACCTTGACAGAGTCGCTGAGGATGAAACCTGGGTCCATCAAAGAAACTGCAAAGTACAAGAGCAGCGACAGCACCACCAGGAGGAAGAAGAGCAGCGGCAGCAACAGCTCTCCTCGCTCCTCACACTTACGCAGATCTGCACAAAACACACACACAAGACGCTGCAGCTTATTCAACACGAATGACTGTAATGTACAGTATGTTAAAGACAAAGAAAACACAACTGCTGCTGCTGCTTCAGGAGGACGACGTGGTTCAGAGATGTTTCTGGAAGATTCACTTCAACACCAGGAAAATAACAGTTATTACAATATGGCAAGAACCTAACACTGAGTTAATATCATGGTTTATATGTAACACATGTTTAATGTAGAACTACTGTTGGAGCCATATTGAATCTTAAGATATAATTATGTGAGGGGGTTAGACTTACGTAGACTTGTTTTCAGTAAATTATGGTATTTTATTTATAGAAAAAATTAATATTAAGGAGATGATCTACATCTGGAGTCATCCTAGTTTAAAAAGCATAAAGATCCTTAAAGACGCTTATTTGATTTCAGTTTGATGGTGACGTATGTGGTGCGCCTCCCACAGACAGGAGGCTATTTAATTTTTATGAATGAACGTTTGTTTTCAGTAAATTATGGTATTTTATTTATAGAAAAAATTAATATTAAGGAGATCATCTACATCTGGAGTCATCCTAGTTTAAAAAGCATAAAGATCCTTAAAGACGCTTATTTGATTTCAGTTTGATGGTGACGTATGTGGTGCGCCTCCCACAGACAGGAGGCTATTTAATTTTTATGAATGAACGTTTTGGTGCTTAGTGGGCGGAGTGTGAAAGGTTTCCGACCACACACTCACGCACAAATGTTTCAGACCTTGCATATTAAGTTACTCGTTTAATTTTTTTTTATGATTATGGGAAAGTCAACCGGAGATTTATGTTCAATAAACATCAACGTTGGATGAGCGTCGTCTCCGCACGTGCTTATTAAAATGTGTGTCGGTAACTCTCCACCTGAGCATCAGCCGGCTAAACGGAGATACACAAAGGATTAGCTAAGACAGCTACACTGATTAATCAAATATTCATATATTTGATTCATTTCGTAATCACTTAATTATTTTTTTAAAATAATTAAAACAATTTTTTTTTTGATTTTTCAGCATCTTAAATGTGTTTCTTTGCTTCATATATCAACAATAAAATCATTAAAACTGAATCATTTTGGTTTTGGTTGAAAACAGAGGCATAAAGGGACATTCCAGCTACTTCCTGTTTGCCTTCAAGTTTAAGTTTAACATTTTCATTTATTCAATTTATGACATTACATCAAATAACATTTCCAGCCGTAACATTAAACCCATGTATCTGTTTAAATGTTGTGCCTGATCGGTGTATATTATATAATAATTCAAACCAGTTTCTGTGATTTTCAGCTTCTTTAATTTGAATATTTTCTGGGTTTTTTTGCTCCATAAAAACAAAGAAATCTTTAAAACGGAATCATTTTGGTTTGTGGACAAAACAAAAGCATTTGGTTTGACAAACACTGATCAATATTTTCTGATATTTTATGGACCAAAAAACTAATTGATTAAGAGATTTAGAAAAAAAATCTGGCAGTTATTTTGCTGTATAAGTTTTGTATTTTCAAACATTTAAAGTTCATCTGTGGCTTAATTAGCATTAGCTGAAACTGTCAACTAATCAGTATCTTCCCACTAAAAAGGCAGAAGAAGCATAAAGTAAAAGTATTACAGTGCAATAAAGGTACAATTACAAGTTTATTTTAATGAAGTACTAGTTATTAAAGCTGTCATTTTTAGTAATTAAAACAGGTTTCTGTGATATCATTAAAATGGAATTATTTGTGGACAAAACGAGGCATTTGAGAACATCCTCGTTTCCAGGTTTGACAAACAACTGATCGACATTTTCTGCACCAAACAGATGCTCGATTAATCGAGAATGATGAGAATAATCGTGAGCTGCAGCTCCGTTTCCTGTCCTCCCTCCTCTGCTCGAACACTTGACCCGGTTTCAGTCGAACTCACCGGTGTCGTGTAGGAACAGGATGAGGGTGATGACCCAGGTCAGCAGCGTGTGAACGACCCGAACCACGCAGCCGGTCCGGAACACGCTCCGCGCCATTTTAGAAGCAACGACGTTGCTTTTTAAACAGTCGTTCATTAGCACCGCGGCTAACCGACCGACGGCTAACTCTGTAGCATCGTTAGCATTATTCGCCGTCCTCTAACAACGCAACAGTGGTAATTGAGAAAATAAAACAACAAAGAAAACAGTCTAGAACCTAAACGTGCTTTATAAAACGTAACCACGCTGTTATAATGAAAGTAAACACGTATTTTTCATTAATGTCCGCGTCTGCGTTGATTTTCTTCTCACCGATGTCACCACTTCCGTGTTTTGGTACGGAAGCCGCCGTGGGATAAACTGGAAACATGTGCGGGAAAAGTCGAAGTGTTATATAAATGTACAGTTTTACTGTACGTTACATAAATGTACAGTTTAATGCGTTTATTCGTGTTTTCTGACACGTCACGACACTTTGGTGCTTTATAATCTGTTTCCTGTTCTACATGAACAACAGAACCGTTTATAACCAACACAGTGATGCTAATTAAATAAAGTCATTTAGCTGATTTTAACAAAATGTACAGTGTTTCGTCTTCTCATAATACGATTTTCCGTATGTTTATATGCAATGTTTTACCAGTTAGTTCCAGAGAACAGTGAGCTGCTGTAATAATCTGTCTTTTCACCCTGGACCAGTTTCTAGAAACTTCCTGCAGCTTCTTATCAAAGCTGTAACTTCTCTGTGAACACTTTATTATTCCACTAAGTAAAATTAAGTAAAAAGTAAATGGCTATTTGTGTTTTGTGTAATTAAATTTAGTTTATTTTTTTATTTCAATTTATATAATTATAATTTTTTTATTTAATTTGCCTTTATCAAAACAAAAAATTATACTTGGCCAATGTATCAGGAATATAACATTACAACAAATAATTAAAATACAACAAAAAGCATGCACAGCATGTATTATTATGTGTTATTTACTCCTATTATTATTGAATTCTCCCAAGAGGAGAATTTACTGTATATGTATATTCAGTACTTTTTTCAATACTTTCAATTTATTTAAGTCAGTTTAATATTTTTTTTTCAATACTTTTGCCTATATTCAAGCAAGAAAGATACTTGGCCAAGATATCAGGAATAATATTACTACAACACAATAAAATACAACCTAAAAGAAGAGACATTAAAACTTATTAACTGATCGTAAAATGAAATATAGCCTCCATTATGTATTATTAATACTATGCCTATTAAATTGTCTTATGTGGAGAATTTGTGTGTATGTTTTCAGTCGCAATCAAAGGAAAAATACAGGATTTTCTTTAAGTAATAGAATAAAAGCAAAGGGGTATTTAATATTTGCATTTATTTATTTAATGTAATTATTTTTCATGTATGTTTCCTTCATTAACGAGAACATTGCAACACATTAAAGAGAAGTCAGTGATTTTGTAGTGAATCAAAGAAAATACTTATTACTTAATTTTAAGATATTCTTTTAAGTTCCATTAATGTTTTATTCTCGGTCTGTTGTAATTTATTTCTTAACTGTAACTGGTGTCTTAACTTGGGGCAGTTTTGCTTCATGTATTTTTATCACAAGGTACTTTTTTTTTTTTTTTTTTTTTTTTTTAACATTTACCCATTTAATTTAAATTCCATAAAACCCAGTGTTTCATTTTATTTTAACCATATTCAGAGTTTTTAAAATCAGTTTCTTAGTTGTAAATGTGTTTTTAAGATGTTTTTATTTATTTCCATTAGATTTTCCCAACTTTCAACCAAACATTGTAACTGAAGATTTAACTGTTAACATTTTGTCTCATGAAAATGCTATGACTTAAAGCACTGACCTGTATTTTATTGAATGGAAGGTGCTATATATAGAATCAAACTTAACAGTTAATAAAAGTGAACTGACAATATAAAATTATTTCCTCTATCTGTGGGAAAAGCCCCAGCAAAATTCCACTTCTGTTTTTGTCACAAGGCATTTACAGGAAAATGTGACACACGTCACCTGAACAGCAGACATGTGGATTTACGTAATTAATTTTACTGTTTTACTGTCTTCCATTGTTTTTACTTTTGTTTCGTCCTCATGTCTGTACAGCACTTTAGTTAACTGTGTTACAAAGTTGGATTCGATTTCCACTCAAAGCTGCTTCTAAAGGCAGTGAAATTCGGGTTAAAGTGAAAATGAGGCTTTAAAACAAAACACTTTTAACAAGAAATTGCATTTATTTGCATGAAAATGGTCCATTAAAACTCTTAAAAACATTGAAACAGGCTGAAACGTTAACACCTGGATGGATGTGACATCATCTCACTGAGGCTCTTTCACATTAAAGTGCTTTATGTTGCTCTTTTTCTTTTTTTAAGCCCTTGTTTTTCCAAGTATAAATGTTGCAAAACAAAAAAGTACCAAGTGTTGAATTAAACGCCAACCTTCCCTGAAACCTGAGGTGAACATGAAGACATTTATACTTTTCTTTTTTAAAAAAAAAGGGCAAAAAACGCCTAACAAACTAACAGATAACATAATGTCAACTTGTCAGAGCAACAAAACTAAGCAGCAGCCACAGTGTACAAACACCGAGTACAAACTCCACCCCCTTCATTTTTAAACGCTTCACCAGACGACACGTGTGTGTGTGTGTGTGTGTGTGTAGCGATGGTCACGTGTTAATAAGGCCGTCGTCTGGTGACGATTTCCTGCCATGAAAACATTCATTTGACATTTTAAAACAGTCGCACGTTTGGCACTTCAAGACAGGAAACGTGTTGTTGAAAAAATAAATCACTTTTCTAGATAATAAAAAATAAATAATAATGGGAGGGTGTGGAAATAAATACTCAGAACAATCCTGACGACCAAACATTCACACAGGACAAAAAAGGTGGAGGGAGATCAGACTCACATGTGCAAAAAACAACTCCTCTCTCTGTGACACGGACATTTCGTCCAACTGAGGTGCTAAAGAATAAAACCAGTTCACTTTTATTACTATTAATGCTCTGATTAAAGCCTGGTGCTGGTTTGGTCCTTGATTTAAAGTTTCTTTAAAACATAAATAGCAGCAGTCGTGGTCTGGACAACCTGAGCTCACAGAGTCCAAATCCTCCATCTTCACTTTTCCCAACCGTCACTGTCCCTTTTCTCTTTCTTTAACTCGCTGACATTCACAGAATGCGATGACGATGACTCCACAAACCCTCACAGGAACCAGAACCGGTCCTGGGATTCTCTCTCATGAGCCGAGTGAGTGAGTGGGAGGGGGGAGGGGCGTCACGGTTGGCGAGCGACCCTCACGTGTTGGCGTGAAGGTCGCCCGTCACGTTCGGAGGTCTTGGTGGTGAGGTGCTGGGTTGTTTTCTCAGCGGGATGTCACTCCCAGCTGCGTCTTCAGGTGCTCGTAGACGACGTAGCTGATGCTGACGGCGGGGACGACCTTCAGGAAGTTGGGGGCGAGGCCTCTGTAGAGACCCGTCGGACCCTCGCTCTGTAAGATCTGCCTGAAGAGACCGGTCATGGTCACCTGATGGTTTCCCTCAGTCGCTGCTGTGAGGGGAAAAAAAATAAAAAAACAGGTTACAAAGAGGAAATAAAAACTGACATACAGTATTATCAATGAATATTAAAGTGAAACACATGAATAATCTAATCCTTGAGTGTTATCAGGTAAATGTTTGGCCTTTTAGTTAAGCAACAAATTTACTGTATCTTATCTTGTGGTCGGGCCCCTGATAAGAATCATCTTACTTCAGTAGGTGTGGTTCTTTACATACATACTGCTTGTGTAAGGAATTTTATTTTGTGGTTTCATTTCCTGATACAGGAACAGGTTTAGAATTTAGAGTCACAGGGACACAGGAGTTGTTGATCCACTGCTGCCTCCATCACTAAGTTCAAATGTCTTATTTTGTCACTTCAGCTTTTGAAATCCTTTGTTCAGATTGACCTCAGTGACACAAAGTGACCACACGAGGCAGCAGTAGACCAGCAGCTCCTGTGTCCCTGTGAGCTAAAATCATTGGTTTTCTCTATGGACTTTGGTGTGGGTTAGCGAAGCTTAAGATACCGTAGACTTAAACCGACACAGAATTTATTAGGCGAGACCATTTCTTTAGCAGCTGGGGGTGAAAGTCTCACCTTGAGCTTGCATGCGGGTTCGGACCAGAGCCAGCGGGTAACTGGCGAGCTGACCGCAGGTGCTGGACACGGTGCCACAGGCGAGGAGGACAAAGACCCCGGGGTCAGAGCTGTTGGCTCCGTACTGCTGCAGGTATCTGTTCTTCAGTGTCTGAGGGGGGAAAAGTACAGGATGAGGAAAGTGTTTGTCTGCGGAGGCACTTCCTGTTCTGTCTTTTGAAATACAGTTGTGCGTTTGTCTACTTATGGAACACTTCAGGTCAGATGTGGTGAAACACCTTTATCGCTTATCTTTTATCTTTGAACTCATCAGCTCAAATAGAATGTGAAGCCACAGTGTTTACTCTGATGTGGTGTTGCCCTCTCACCTCATAAACTGCCAGGTCGATGCCTGCGTACGGGATGATGCCGAGCATGTTTGGAACGTAGCCTTTGTAAAACGCCGCCAGACCTTCTCTCCTGAAGATCTGCTTGGCACAGTCGGAGATTCCAGCGTACTGTCCAGTTTTCCTCAGAGCCAGACGAGTTTTTAGCACCTGATGACAGATCAGGGGAAAAAGAAACGTCAGTTTTATCATGTGAGCACAGAGCTGAGAGCAGCTGAGAGGCTGATGATCCTGATAATAATCACCTCCATGGGGTAGATGGTGCTCTGTGCCATCACTCCGGCCAAGGAACCTGCGACAAATCGCTCCAAGATGCCGAGAGTTTCCTTCTCGCTGCCAATCAGACGTTTAATCTGGAGAATTAAAGGAAAAGAAACAATCAGTGAAGAGACGCAGAGTAGAAGTCGGCGCTTCATAAAATTCTACGTTTGAGTAAATCGGCGTCGTACCTGCTCGTACGCCATGAACTTGAGCGCCGACTCAGGGGCGATTTTGATGACGTTGACGCCGTTTCCTCTCCACAAAGACCTCGTCCCGCCCTCTTTGATCATCTGCATCAGACCACTCATGATGCACATGTTGTTGGTTCTGGATCCATAAACCTACAAGACAAGAAGTCAACAGGAAACTTTAATAATGTGGCAAAGATTTTGGGGTTTACGCCAAAAAAAGTGGATCCAGTTGGTTTGAAAAGTCAACAGATGAGGACGTTTAATTCGAGGATCGATGCGGCTCAAAGTCGACTTTCCACACAGTCGCTGACGTAAAACCAGTCCCTGACACAGATCCAGAGTCTGAACACACGGACTTTCAGCCACTGGAGCTTGTAAAGATTACGCAGTCATGGGAGTGACCGCCGTGTCCCGACTCTGACGGTCACTCTGCTCCTGGACTCTGAACCCTCAATGACACACTGGCCTTTAAACAATAATTTATGGCACTCCCACACACTCTTGTCTAATCCATTTTAATGTATCACTTTTATAGAGATACAACAATTAATCAAACATGGTCAACTAATTTATTATCAATTAATCCATTCAAGAGTGTTTTTTTCTCTCCAAAGAATTAAAACCAGCTTCTGTGATTTTTCCTTCTTCTGCGATTCCTTCTTAAAAGTTAATATTTTCATATTACTTTGCTCCATATAACACATATATCATTGAAATAAATAATTTTCAGGTTTGAGAGTCACTGATCAACATTTTAACATATTCTGTAATTTAAGGGACCAAATCACTAATCAATTAATCAAGAATAGTCAACACATGACTGGAATTGGAAAATTGTTAGTTGCAGCCCTAGGCTTTTAAATCTACCTTTAAAATCTACTAGCTACAAAAGGGGACACAATCCACACTTTTCCTTGATTTTTTACAGCTCAACTCTCCTAAATCAGGTCTTAACCCTGATGTTGACCCTCCTGAACAGCTGTTGACCAGGTCATATGACCCACAGCTGCACCTGCAGAAGCACATTTCTAACTAAACCCCAATCCTTCCAGTCTTATCGCACCCTGAATTAATAAAGTTAATATATATAGCAGCAATAGGGCTGAACAACCCATCACTAAAATAATAAAAGAGCAATATCCAAATTAAAAGACACAAATGACTCAATAAAGATAAACTTCATGACAGCAGGACGATTGAAACCGGGTTTCGGCGCCGGCGTCTCACCTGCATCATGACTTTGAGTCGGTCCAGGGGGGCAGTGCATGTCCGAGAAACGGCCCCGGCTCCGCCTCCTGCCACCAGGTGTCTCCACCACATTCCAGTCTGTTTCTCCTCGATGGTGAAATCATCAGGTACCATCAGGTTCTCACCCACATCGAATATCTGACACAGACACAGGAATGTTGAGATGTGAGTCACAGAGACAGTATGTGGATCATCACACACACACACACACACACACACATACACTACAGCTTTATGTTTTAATAAAACTTTACCCAAAAAAGGTAGTAACAGTGTCACAGCTCAGTTAACTTCAGTGGATATAATCATGGACACAGTGAACAACTTAAAAATCTGAGCTGGTGAGACTTTAACAGGTTAAGGTCAAAGGTCACAGAATCTGCAGAGAGACACTATTCATCCAGGAGAAGCTTCATCGTGTGTTGTATTTTTCTGTTCAGGTGCTATTTTAGTAGAATATTAGTGCGTGTCTAGAATACACACACACACACACACACACTACAGCTTTATGTTTTAATAAAACTTTACCCAAAAAAGGTAGTAACAGTGTCACAGCTCAGTTAACTTCAGTGGATATAATCATGGACACAGTGAACAACTTAAAAATCTGAGCTGGTGAGACTTTAACAGGTTAAGGTCAAAGGTCACAGAATCTGCAGAGAGACACTATTCATCCAGGAGAAGCTTCATCGTGTGTTGTATTTTTCTGTTCAGGTGCTATTTTAGTAGAATATTAGTGCGTGTCTAGAATGAAGGAAGGAAAACCAACATGATAGCAGAAATGGTTTTTGTCTTATATCATCATAAATCTGTAGATGTCAACCTGGGCCACAATATTACATGTGAAAATGTCTGTGTGTGGTTCTGTACAGGCTCTGGTTTATTTTTGCATCATCATCATGACCTGTTCTGAGCAGAAATACTGTTTCTCTGTCAGAACAGAAACCATCCAGAGGCTCATGTGTGGTCAGTAACATGGCCGACTTTGCTCCGACCTGGTGAGGAGGAGTGGAAACTCTGCTTCAGACTATCAGTGTCTAATCTCTGCAGACTCATGAGACATAACTCCCGTCGTTAAATCTCCTGTGGGAGCTGTGCTACTTAACTTCTTCACCTGCTGCTCCCTTTTACGTAACAGCCCGACATAATCTGCCCTACATAATCCTTCCAGAACCAGACCAACTCCGTTCATGAGCTTAATTAATGATGCGCGACCTGTGCTGATGAAGCTTTTTCTTGGTAATCCCAATTGACCTGATTTTCTAACTGTAACAAAGTAGATCTGACACAACATGTACTTGGATTCACTCCACATTGAGCAACACATTATCAACGAGTCCAATAAGAACATCTGAAAAGAAAAAAAAAAACTGACTCCACGCCAACAAAACCAGTGACTCATCTCTTCCTGTATCAAGTAAAAGTGAAACATTTGTTCATTTACTTACCGTGGAGTGTTTCCAGTACAAGATGATCTCAGGAATGTTGTCCGTCTTCTCCACCATGGCATAGTTGCTCCAGTCTTCACTGCCGATTGTAATCATCCCATTTTTATCCATGCTTTAAAAAAAGAGCATCAAAGTCAGACTCTGCAAAAAAAAAGACTTTTAGCAGATGAACTGGTTTGGTGAAATTACCTTTTGAGGGCTTTCTCAGCCTGCTGCTGGGAAATATGCACGCCAAGGTCGTGCAGAGACTGCATGAACTCTTTGGGATCAATGTGACCTTGAAGAAGGAAGAAGAAAACTGTCACACACGAGGCAAACAGAGTGAAAGATGAAACAGAACTGTGTAACAAAACTGCCACATACCTGCATTCTTCCTGTCAACACTCTTCACCACCAGCTTCAGGTCTTTCTCATGATCTTGCAGATAATGAACAAACTCCTCAAAGTCCAGCTGTCCATTGACCTCGCTTTCTTCCAGTTTAGAGGTTTTCTGCAAGGAAACACAAATTACAGAGGTGAGACTCAGGCTGCAACTTGTGATTATTTTTACAGTCAATTATGTTGATCAGTAACAGTTTAAATTAGGGCTGAAACTAACAATAAGAATCTGTTCATTCATTCATAAATTTTAAATTAATCATCAATTTTTTGGTTCATAAGATGGCAGAAAATATTGTTTGTCAAACCTTGTTCAAACCAAAATGATTCAGTTTTAATGATTTCTTTGTTTTATGGAGCAAAGAAACAAGAAAATATTCGTTTTTAAGAACCTGAAAAATAAATGAATTATCATTTTGTTGACCAATCCAACGTGAAATAATGATTAGTTGCAGCTCTAGTCATATTAAACTCTTCCACACAGTTGAAGGAGAAATCAACCCCTGAAGCTTGTGACATTTTGCAAAGGAACACAGAGAAACTAAAACAAATTAAGGGTTGACCATGAAACAGGAAGAGCCAATTCTGAAATGTGCTTCATCTAAAAATATGAATCTAAAGGTAACCAGATAATTAATGAACCAGAGAACATGATCCTTTCCCGGGATTTAAAAATGTCCCCTAGCGTGTATTTCCTGGCCCTCCAGGACAGAACCGTGACCCCTTTGCCAAGCAGCAGAGCTTTTAATGTAAAGGAATGATGTGCGTACCCATGGCCTCAGGTGTGTGTGTGTATTGGGGTGTTAGGCAGTAACACCCGGGTCTATCTTTGACTTCAACCCGCGGGGCGACCAGCCAACTGCTGTAATCCCGCCTAACCCCAGAGAGGACAGCAGCAGAAGACGTCCACACTGAAACCAGAGCTGCTGCCCTTAAAGCAGCCACATGACGGTCACATTGCAAAGGCAAACTACCTCCACAGAGGAACTTTAACTACTTATATCAGGTTATTTCTGTACTTGGACACCTTAAAGTTTTGCAGCTACTCTAATGACAATTTAAATGCTGCAGCAACCAAAACCTAATATTTTCTGCACTTTCATCAGTTCAGGTCAACTTCTAAATCAACCGTGTGGAGCATGTGACAGTTTCCACAAATCCACATAGAAGCAGTGAACAGTAGAAATTGTGAAACATCCACTTTTAAAACATTGTAGCGTGAACTCAATTAGTCTTGTGCAAACTCTATTGTGTTATGTTTTAGCACAAAAAGGATCAGACACTTGTTTCCTGGCTTAAGAATGTGCATGAGCATGCATGAAGAGTTACATTTTAATTTCAATTAGCAATGTTTCATTCAGGTATCTCAACATCACTTTTAGAGACTTCAAACGCATAAACAAAATGAATTCAGTGGGTGAAACTGATATTCAATCCAATCCACTTAATTTATAAAGCACATTTAAAATACAAGTAGTCCCAAATGTTGTACAGCAACATTAAAAAAAAACCCATAAAACACAAGCAAATAATTTTTAAGTTATACAATTAATGTGCAAAGCAATGAGAAATGATTCTGTGTTCAAAAAAAATATTTGATAGTGAAAGCTGAATTTAAGAACAGAGGCTGAAATGAGCCGCTTCCCAGTTTCACACGACAAAAATTCCTTTCATTTGGGTGGAATATCCCTTTACAGGGGCGGACACGCAGAGCGCGCCGGTTCACAGCTGTTTAGAAAATCAATTATAATTTAAAATAAGTGAACTAAAAACACCGGGTATGAACAGAAACGCATGTCGAAATGTTCGTTTAACACATTACATAACAATTCTCGTTGAAGTTTCGACAAAAACGTACGTTTTTTCGGTGCCGGCTTTTGTGCGGCCTAGTCGTGAGGCTTCTAATTCGCCGGTGCTAACAATGCTAATCCTTCCTGTGCCCGGAAAGAACGGATTAAAAGTGACGCCAAAATGAATTAGATCAAATCCCGACTGAGTCAGTAAAGACTGATCATGACATATAAGATGGTAATAAGTTAATATTTTAGAGTTTCTTCGTACCTCGCGCCAGCGTTGGTAGGTTGAAAACTCCTCCGACGGCAGGAACACGCTCAGCTTGTCGAAGACAGACTTGAGTTCGGACGGGAGTCCGTTCGATTCGAAGCATTCCACCTCCACCGGGTCAGAGTTAGACACGGGCACGTAGAGGCACAGACCGAGCATGGCGGGCGGTTCTGATTTTAAAAAACAGGCAACAATAAATAATAAATAAATAGCGAAGACGCAGCTGTGTGTGTGTGTCTCCTCCTCACTGGACGACACTTGAATACCGGTAAAGCGACAAACGCCGGCTTCTAAAGAATGTCACGGGACGCCACGCCCACTTCCAGGAACAGCCGAACGTCACTGGCGGATCAGCCTGTGACGTTGACGTCATTTTACTACCGCCCAATCGTTGAGGTCGGCCATTGAAGGTCTCGCTCGGACACGCCTCGTACTTACATAAAGCGTGTTTTCGACCAATCACGTCACTTCTTTCGTCCATGCCGACAATTGACCAATCGTGTCTGGTCTTTCATTTGAACCTCGACTGAAGCGAAGATGAGCTGCGTAAGGACACAGGAAAAACAAATCCACATAAACAATAAGAATAATAATACAATACGTGCAAATTCTGCATTTCTTTCTGTATTGACACGTGACGAGTTAAAAACATGACGAAATAATAAAACTTTCGATCATGTTTTCAGGGGATACAGGGATGAGATGGGGTGTGATATCTTTAATTTACATATGTTCAATATGTTATTTGTATTACGTTTAATTATTAATGTATGTTAAATTTAACTGGGTTCTTGTCCGCGTTTTTTTGTTTTTGTCTAGTCCTTTTCTATGTGCTGATTTCAAGTTCACTCACTCATCTTCTACCACTTTATCCTGATAATAATCATTCTTAGTGTTATCAGTATAAG
This sequence comes from Brachirus orientalis, assembly GCA_016785285.1. Lineage (NCBI taxonomy): Eukaryota > Metazoa > Chordata > Actinopteri > Pleuronectiformes > Soleidae > Brachirus > Brachirus orientalis. The sequence continues at coordinate 295,084 of JAFBJR010000523.1, forward strand.
CACTAATATTTAAGCAAGTAGGACAAACATATCATATGAATAATAATTATTTTATTTTATTTATTTTATGTAAATCTCAATACAATAAAAAATATAGCTACTATCAACCAGTGCAACAATATTATGTCGTTCTAGTGTGCTGTTTTGTGCAAAGTTATCAATGGACATCTGTCAACAAGTGTGTAGTTTATGTAAAGCACTAAAGACAAAGACCATAAAAGAATAAAGTGTTGAAGAGGCTGAAAGAGTGTGGAGCTGTGCTGAACGTGAACCTCTGCGCTCGTGAACTTTCCTCTCTGTCCTTGTGATCGTAGCGACGTGATCTCACTTTATCTCGCTCTGAAGCTGCAGGATCAACTGTCTGTTTGTCTAAACTGGGAAACAAACTCCAGCCAAAAGCCAAAAAAGGTGCTGAAGAAACGACGAGAGCTGCCAAGAGCCGAGGCCTGTCAGCTGATCCCGATCCAGATCCAGATCCAGGCACATACACGCACACATAAAGAAGGACAAACTGGACAAACATTTTCTTTTACTTTCTTTATTTTCCATAAATTCCTTATTTATTTTGCCTGCTGGCCTTTATTCTTTATAAATCACACATTTATTGTTTCTGTTCTAACTATTTCCTAATGTTTTTTAGGACTGTAAGTGATCGGGTCAGGACACACGGGAGGGCAGTGGTTAGCATTGTTGCCTCACAGCAAGAAGGTCACCAGTTCAAATCCTGTTTTGACTGAGAGCCCTTTTGTGTGGAGTTTGCATGTTTTCAACTGGACTTTAAAACATTGTTTTCCAAAACTTGCTAACTTTTTAAAGAAAAGAGCAAATTTGCACATAATATAGCAACTAATTTGCAGCCACATCTGTAAAACCTGTCATTGAAAATTGGTAAATGGACCATTTCTGACCTCAGCGACTGGGGAGGGGACCAAATCCAGTTTAGTCCTAGTGCTGGACCCAAGCAGGATATATCAGGAAAAGACATCCGGTGTAAAAATCGCTGTCAAATCAAAGATGTGAATCACTGAGCAGGAGAAATATTTGGGAAATCATTTAAACATGTCACGTAAACATATACACATAAAATCTTAAATAAAAGGTTTGGAAGATACATAAAATTTGTTTGGGGACCCAGAAACTTTCCAGTGACCGATCTCTGGGTGATTTTTCAAACACTGGGTCGGGACCCAGTGTTTGAAAAATCACTGCTCTAAACTCGACACATACACATAAATGAATTAAACATTTTTGTGTCTTAATGGCTGTTTTTACTTTTTCATAGCAACTTAAGTGAGGAATCTCATCATCATATTGACGAGGTTTTGGTCTGTGACCTCAGTGAAAAGTCCAGTCAGTGTCAAAACAAACATGTTGTCTTTTCCTTCATTGACGTCACAGAAGCAGAAGTTAACGATAAGAGTTATGATTAACAGGTGAGAGGTGACGAGCTGCTGGTTAAAGGATCAACGAGTTACAGGAGGCTTGTTTTCATCACTGTGTCATAAAACATAAAGCTACAGTCTGTAAAATCCCTCCCCTCACTCTCCTCTTCCAAGTGTGTTGGAGAAACTATGTAGCCTTCACTTAGCATCAAAATAAGTTTAGTTTGTCCATTGTGGGCTACTGTAGAAATGATGCTTTCTGACTGACCCCGCCATTACTGACATGGGATAGCTCATTATTTGGCAGTAAATCTCTTGGTGGATGTATGAACAGCTCACTTTTTGACAACAGTCATCCACCAAGAGACTGACTGCCAAAAAGTGAGCTGTTTGATGCACGCACAAATGGACTGACTGTCAAATACTGAGCTATAGAGCCATCATCTGACTGAGTGCCACATAGTGAGCTCTTCTATATTTCCAACAATGGACTGGCTGCCAAATAATGAGCTATTCCATACATTCACTATTAGACTGGCTGCCAAATAATAAGTTGAATGTTTTCAAAAATGGACTGACTGTCAAATACTGAGCGATTCTGTACAGCCATCATCCAACTGAGAGCCAAATAGTGAGCTGTTCTATATTCCACTAATGGACTGGCTGCCAAATAATGAGCTATATTTCCAGAAATGGACTGACTGTCAAATACTGAGCTATTCTATACAGCCATCATCTGACTGAGTGCAAAATAGTGAGCTGTTCTATAGTTCCACAAATGGACTGACTGCCAAATGATGAGCTATGCGATACGTCCACTATCAGACTGGGCTGCCAAATAATGAGCTATTCTATACAGCCATCATCCGACTGAGTGCCAAATAGTGAGCTGTTCCATACATTCACAAACAAACAGACTTGCCAAATAATGAGCTTTTCCGTAAGTCCAGCAACAGGGGTCATGAGGACAGTTAGTGTTAACAGAAGAGGACACAAGATGGAGACTCGTGATCCTGTGGATCATAAAGGAAGAAGCTGAAAGAAGACATTTTCTCAGTAACCCTGTAAAGTCCGACATCTACAAAGAAATGTAAGAGCACCCCCTTAATATTGTATTTTATTTTTTGTATTACTATCTTATCTTAATATGTCCTGGTTGTTTTTTATCCCATTGTGTTGTTACTGGCACTGTGTGTAATGCTGCTGCTACACTGCAATTTCCCAGCTTGGGATTAATAAAGTCTATCTATCTATCTATCTATCTATCTATCTATCTATCTATCTATCTATCTATCTATCTATCTATCTATCTATCTATCTATCTATCTATCTATCTATTATGGCCATAAACCTAAAAGCATTTTTATGTTTTGCCATGAAGACTGTCTTCAAAAACCAAACATTAACACAAAAAGAGTTTAGAGTAACTTCAGCTCTTCAACAAAAACTACTTTGTTCCACTGTTAACTTTTAATGTTCCTTCATTGATTAATTTGATATCCTGAATACATGTCTGGCATTCCAGCACTTTTATTTACTTTTTCTACCTGTTTTATTCCTCAGTTTTACTCACATTCTGTCCAGGGACTCTGAGAGGAAAATTGTGGTTTTACTAAAACGTTAAAAAAAAATCATATTCATTAGTTTTATTGCAACTCTGATGTTTTCAGTTTTGTTTATTTATTAGACTATCTTTGGCATTTGGCTGTGTGAATTAAACATGTTTGTTCTATTTATTCAGGTTTGTTTCTCTGCGTTTTCATGTGAAAGTTTGTGTCATTTATTGTGTGTAAAAAGTGCTTAACAAATAAAGTTTGACTGATTTTGACTGGAGGCAACGTGAGTCCTCTCAGATGCTGTTCGCGTTTCTGGCCACACAGTGTCGCTGTTTCTCTACTGCGGTGAATCTGTTCACAAACCTGCATCAAGTTGACGAAGGTAAAAACGTTCATAAATCAGAGACCGGATGTTTAAGTTTTTTACATTTTTTTAAAATAAGAGCGAGAGGAAAATTGTTTTAAACTATACTGAGTTGAAACAATTGCTAAACTGAATATTTTTTCCCTAAAACTGAGGACTCTTTTGTCTACTTTTGTTTACTTTTGTCTACAGATCAAAGCAAACAACAACAAATTCACTGGAATATGGAGCAAAACAAACCAAATATAAAATTAAACAAAAATGAAAGACAAAAAATATAAACAATACAAATTTTTCTGAGACAAATGTCTTTAAATAGATAAATAAAGGTTGAGTGGTAAAATTACTGTCCAATTAATTTTTATACTCATTTAATTTAAAAGAAAGATTATATTTTTTCCATTTACAACAGTCAACATGACACTTAAATAAATAATAAAGAATCATAGTTTAGATGAAAAGGAAAAATAAGTAAATGACAATGATGTGATTTAAAATGCACAGTAAAAATCTAAGATGAGATGAAAGGAAAAACTGTTGAAAGTGACACATTTAAAACAGTACACTTTTACTAAAAACACAATTAAAATGATATTTTGGCAGAGTCAAACTGTAAAGTAAAACATAATTTAATTATCTCATTTTAATTTTATGGGGGTGTTTAATTCAGAAAGTCCCATACCGGAAGTGACAGGACGCAGTGTGTCCGTTAGCTTAACGCGTTCCTCCTCCTCAGGACCGAGGAGAGAAAAACGGTCCCTCGCGTCGTTGCTCTGTCATTAAACGTGTTTGAATCGTCGCTGAACAAATTCTCGGGTCTCGCCATGTCCGCAGGGGAAACGTTCATCTCCGCTAAACCGCGTTTCTTCGCGTTTTCTTTAAGTTTCCACGCGTTATGAAGGGAAAACGCGTGATTTGTGTGTTTCAGATTTCTGCGCTGAATCGTCGCTGAAGACGCCGAGTTCGCGTGGAAACACGAAGTAATTAACGTTAATTTTTCACCTGAGCTGGTTTGTTTTAGCAGCGGCTTCAGTCGAGTTTTCTGTGTCGGACAAAATGGCGTTTTTCGTGAAGAAGAAGAAATTTAAGTTCCAGACTCATCTGACGCTGGAGGAGCTCAGCGCTGTGCCTTTTGTCAACGGAGTTCTCTTCTGCAAACTGCGGCTGCTCGACGGAGACTTCGTCGCTACCTCTTCCAGGTAAACGCACGACAAACTACCACACTAAAATACACAATAAACTGCACTGAACCGGACGAAACTATATTAAATTACACGAGTAACTGCACCAAACTACACCAAACATAAAAACTATACACCGAACATAATAAACTACACCAAAACATAACAAACTACATTAAACTACACCAAACATAATAAACTACACCAAAATATAACAAACTACATTAAACTACACCAAACATAATAAACTGCATTAAACTACACCAAAGCATAACAAACTACATTAAACTACACCAAACATAATAAACTACACCAAAGCATAACAAACTACATTAAACTACACCAAACATAATAAACTACACCAAAGCATAACAAACTACATTAAACTACACCAAAGCATAACAAACTGCATTAAACTGCACCAAAGCATAACAAACTACACCAAAGCATAACAAACTACATTAAACTACACCAAAGCATAACAAACTGCATTAAACTGCACCAAACATAATAAACTACACCAAAGCATAACAAACTACATTAAACTACACCAAAGCATAACAAACTACATTAAATATAACAAACTGCATTAAACTGCACCAAACATAATAAACTACATTAAACTACACAAAACATAATAAACTACACCAAAACATAACAAACTGCACCAAACATAATAAACTACACCAAAGCATAACAAACTACATTAAACTACACCAAACATAAAAACTACACGAAAAAACAACTAGCTATACAAAACTACAGCATCAAAACTTAAATACACTAGACTACACCAAACTACACAATAAATGACAGTAAACTACATCAAAACATAACAAACTACACCTAATGAAACGGAAAATCTCTCATGATAATCTCCGCTCTGAATAAATAGGTTTCATGGTATTTTTTGGGACAATAACTGTGACAAAGAAGAGCTTTTAAAAAATTTTTCTTTTAAAAAAATTAGGTTCACATTTGTAAGTGTTTAATAAAGATGTGAACTGTTCCTGTGGCCCTGAACTGTGGCCCTGAACTAACTGTTCCTGTGACCCCTGAACTAACTGTTCCTGTGACCCCTGAACTAACTGTTCCTCTGGCCCTTGAACTGTTCCTCTGACCCTGGACTAACTGTTCCTCTGACCCTGAACTAACTGTTCCTCTGACCCTGAACTAACTGTTCCTCTGGCCCTTGAACTGTTCCTCTGACCCTGGACTAACTGTTCCTCTGGCCCTTGAACTGTGGCCCCTGAACTAACTGTTCCTGTGACCCCTGAACTAACTGTTCCTCTGGCCCTTGAACTGTTCCTCTGACCCTGGACTAACTGTTCCTCTGGCCCTTGAACTGTTCCTCTGACCCTGGACTAACTGTTCCTCTGACCCTGGACTAACTGTTCCTCTGACCCTGAACTAACTGTTCCTCTGGCCCTTGAACTGTTCCTCTGATTCGAAACTGATCATCTGATTTAAAACTGTTCCTGTGTCTGAGGTTGTGTCATCAGCAGTGATGATCTTCCTCTTCAGTGGAGATGATGTAACTGCTCAGCTCCTCTGGTCTAAGTGAGCTTCACACACATGTTTGTGCTTCTATCACAGTGAGGACCGTCATAGACATAATACATTCTCTAGCCCCTTAGCCTAACCTTAACCATCACAACTAGATGCCTTACCCTAACCCTAACCCTAAAACCAGGTCTTAACCCTGAAAAAGCCCTTTAAAGAAGCGAGGACCAGACAAAATGTCCTCACTTTGTCAAAATGTCCTCACTTTGACAAAATGTCCTCACTCTGTATGTGTTTGTACGATTTTTGGTCCTCACTCTGCAGCAAGTACAAGAACACACACACACACACACACACAGACGCCGTCTTTGTACAAAGCCTTGTCTTGTTGTGGTCAGTCTTCAGTCTGTGGTCGAGTCGCATGCTTCGAGTGTGCCTGTCATGTGTGACCTCTGTGACCTCAGCCGTCAGTGTCATGACAGTGGTTCAGATGCTGCAGCTGTGGGAGAGCGAGTGGTTTACAAACTTCACTTTCCTGTTGGAAAAGTCTGTCTAAAAGACGTGAACATTTTATTAAGATATTGTAGACTTAAACTGACATAGGTTTTATTCATTATGTCTTTTGGTCAAGGGCATAAAATCCATTTGTCTTGTATAAAAATGGTTTCCTCTCTCCCACACCAAAGTCCATAGAGAAAATCAGTGATTTTAGCTCACAGGGACACAGGAGTTGTTGATCCACTGCTGCCTCCATCACTAAGTTCAAATGTCTTACTTTGTCAATTTGGCATATACAATAATTTGTTCAGATTGACCTCAGTGACACAAAGTGACCACACGAGGCAGCAGTAGACCAGCAGCTCCTGTGTTCCTGTGAGCTAAAATCACTGATTTTCTCTATGGACTTTGGTGTTGGGAGAGTGAGTGGTTTACAAACTTCACTTTCCTGTTGGAAAAGTCTGTCTAACAGTGAGATGAAGACGTGAACATGTTTTGAAGATGTCGTAGATGTGGTTTAATGACTCCTTCCTGTTATTGGTGCAGGTGCCAGTCACCACAAGAATATGTGTACCTTATACAACCACATTTCAAAAAACAAAGTTTGTCTCTGTTGTATTTACTCTTTGATTCAGAGAAAAGTGATGAATAGCAAACGATAAACAACTGAATGAGTTATTTTATTGTCAGAATGTTTATTTTTTCCTCCCCAAGTGTGAAATGTTGCACTAGAACAGCGAGGACTAGTTTTTCAGTCTGATTAATAGACAACACTTCGACTAAAGAGGCCACTGTCTTATTTGTGGTGATGTAACCTACTTAACGTTCACTATCTACACACACACACACACACAGAACCTTTGTGTTCTGTGCCTTTGGCTGAACTTGTACTTTTACAGTTTCAGTGATATAACATGAAACAGTGCTGTGCTCTGTTACTGCTGCACAGATCAAATCAGGACATTGCATTGACACAAATATCTAGATTTAACAAAGTTTCTTTCAATTTGCGGAAATTAATCACTCAATGTGTGTTTTCAGTCTAAAAAAAGTTGTTTTTCATCTTTTGTCATGTACAGTACTGTTTTTAAGTCTCAGTCACAGTTTTATTCATCTCTTTATTAAGACACAACCGTAAAATATGTTGCCTAAAATAAAGAAAAGTCATTAAAAACAACTCTCAGAACAAAATGGCTTCCACAGGCAGAAGTCAGTAATTAGTGTGACTTCTCTTGGCACATGAACTCTTTTGTGGAAACTGTCTCACAGTTTAGTTTTCTTCTGGCACATCATAATAGCAGGCTTCTTTCAGCACAGTTCCCAGAGTTCTTCTCTAAATTTAGACTCTTTTCACTCTCTTATTTCTGTATAACAACTTAAACACCACATCCTAAGTATCTATTTATGTGTGACGAAGATTCTATGTCTGTAAAATTCTGGGATTGTTGGTATTTTGAATGGAATGCTGTGATTAAAAGATGTTATTTATACACTCACCCACTCACTCATCGTTGGTGCCTAACTCCAGCTGACACTGGAAAAGAGGCACCAACGATGCGGGTCATACCCTGGACAGGTCATACCCTGGACAGGTCTCACCCTGGGCAGGTCACACCCTGGACAGGTCATACCCTGGACAGGTCTCAACCTGGACAGGTCTCACCCTGGACAGGTCTCAACCTGGACGGGTCATACCCTGGACAGGTCTCACCCTGGGCAGGTCACACCCTGGACGGGTCATACCCTGGACAGGTCTCACCCTGGGCAGGTCACACCCTGGACGGGTCACACCCTGGACGGGTCATACCCTGGACGGGTCATACCCTGGACAGGTCTCACCCTGGACAGGTCACACCCTGGACAGGTCATACCCTGGACAGGTCTCAACCTGGACAGGTCTCACCCTGGACAGGTCTCAACCTGGACGGGTCATACCCTGGACAGGTCTCACCCTGGGCAGGTCATACCCTGGACAGGTCTCACCCTGGGCAGGTCTCAACCTGGACAGGTCACACCCTGGACAAGTCATACCCTGGACAGGTCACACCCTGGACGGGTCATACCCTGGACAGGTCATACCCTGGACAGGTCTCACCCTGGACAGGTCTCACCCTGGACAGGTCTCAACCTGGACGGGTCATACCCTGGGCAGGTCATACCCTGGACAGGTCTCACCCTGGACAGGTCATACCCTGGACAGGTCTCACCCTGGACAGGTCATACCCTGGACAGGTCTCACCCTGGACAGGTCTCAACCTGGACGGGTCACCAGTCCATCACAGAGACACATAGAGACAAAGAACCATTCACTTTCACATTCACACCTATGGACAATTTAGAGTGTCCAATTGTCCTAATCCTCAAATTTGCATGTTTTTGGACTGTGGGAGGAAACTGGAGAACTTGGAGAAAGCCCACAAACACACGCTAACTCCATGTAGAAAGACCCTTGTTCTGACCGTGTTGAACCCGGGTCTTCTTGCTGCAAAGTCAAGAGTTCTTATTTATACACAGCAATTTTTTGTTAAATGTTGTGTTATGTAACGCTCAAAAAGTTCTATTTATCTTCTGCGGTGTCAAGTGAACAGAGAAACTGTTGATAACTAGCTGATGCCAATTAGGAAATGTGTGTTTAAAATATTGGCCCGTCTCATTTAATCTTAGTTATTTAGTCATTTAATCTAATCTTATAAATTAATCACCAACTATTCTGATAGTTGATTAATTAACTGGGTGTTTATTTTCTGTTTCCTTTCTCCAAATAAAATAAATCATTAACGCTGAATCATTTTAAGTTGTGGACAAAACAAGATGTGAGAACATCATCATTTCCAAGTTTTACAAACATGGATCAATGTTTTATGGACCAAACAACTAATTATTTTATTGAGTAAATAATTGACAGATTATTGGTTAATGAAAATAGTTTGCTGCAGAATATATTGGTCTGCGTTTGAATGGAGATTCAGAGATTTTTAAATTCTAAGTGATTATTTACGAATTAAAACATACATGAGAATTTCCTTTTCCAGAAACATTCTGAACTGAATTTTAATCTGAACGCAGCTCAGATTTTTACCTCTTTTAACATTTTCAAAATAGTTTGTACTGAAAAAAAAATCACGTCAGTTTTTGACGTCAAAAATAACAATCACCAGTTTTTGGGTAACTTTGCTCTTTAACCAGCACGTGTAAAATTTTAAATTAATATCATAAATAGTTGTATTAAGTTTTAAGTGGACACGTTTGCTGATGATAACTGCGTGTTTTTCACACTCCAGATGTCGTTTGTCCTGATTTGGCAGAACAACAGGAATTCAGCCTTTATTAGCTGTGACTGGTTTTTATTCTGACGTTTACATTTTGTACATTTTTTAACAAACACTGAAACAGAGAGAGAGACAGACGGGTGGTTTGGACACGAGAGAGGATTTTAGTGTTTAAAGGACAAGAAAAGCAGGAATGTGAGAGGAGGAGGAGGAGGAGGAGGAGGAAGATGAGTTCACAGAGGTGGATGTGAATGTTGAGGAGGTTCAGGTGAAGGAAATAAAGAAGAAGAAGAAGTGAAGTAGGACTTGAAACCAAAACAGGAGCATATTTAGCAATGTGGATGGATTGTGTTCATTTCCTGTTCAGATAATGTTTAAACCTCAGCAATGCTGCAACACACACACACACACGCACACACACACACCCACACACACCCACGCACACACACCCACACACACCCACGCACACACACCCACACACACCCACACACACATTTTCCGATTCATATTAGTTTTAATAAAATCATAAAATCCTTTAAAGTATCTCAACAGGAAACAGGAAATGACAACTTGACCGCGCTCGTGCTAACAGCTAAGCTAACATCAGACGCTGCTGCTGTTGCGATTGTTAGCTTACTTTGTTTCCTCAAAACAACAGAATCACCTTCTTCTTCTTTTTTGCAGATGATACAGGGCATCACAGCGCCCTCTGCTGGACAACGTGTTAGTTGCTTTAACATGTATTGTGGTGATTGAAGGTGAATGATAGAAACTTGGATGGAAGATTCCTGGAGAGGAAGAGGGAGTTTACAGCAGGATAATGTCAGAGAAAACTACATTAAAAAATACAGACTTTATGCACTTGGTTCTCTCCTGCGCTTTTACCTTTACATGGAGATTTTGTTTTCTTCACTTAGATATTGTGACGTACGATTGCCTTGGGTCATATTGATTATTACCGAATCATTGTTTTGTGGACCATCGTATCATGAGCTTCCCTGTGATTCCCACCTTCATCTACAACTGCACTGCACAGTCACACTGTGCTCACATTAAATAAACAGTGTTTGAATGTAACTACTTACATTTTTCTGATTCGCACATTGTTGAGTCAGTGTTTCTCTCGGTAAAAAGTATCAGGATGTCGTTCTTAGGATCTTCTGGAAAAGCAGGAAGTGTTGGGTGGAGCTGGCAGAACTTCCTGACCGCATGTCCCTCGGGCGTCACCAGCACCGGACTGTTCTGAGTCTCTAAACCCGACAGTGATGTAACAGTAAAGAAAAAACTAAGGTCATACAGAGGATGACAGCTTTGTTTTCCTCCAGGGTTTTCAGTTCCCACACGGACACGCGTGTTGTGAACACACGGACACGCGTGTTCACAACACACGGACATGCATGTTCTGAACACACAGACACGTGTGTTGTGAACACACGGACATGCATGTTCACAACACACGGACATGCATGTTCTGAACACACGGACACGTATGTTCTGAACACACAGACACGTGTGTTGTGAACACACGGACACGCGTGTTCTGAACACACGGACACGTATGTTCTGAACACACGGACACGTATGTTCTGAACACACGGACACGTATGTTCTGAACACACGGACACGTATGTTCTGAACACAAGGACCCAAATGTTCTGAACACACGGATGCGCATTTTCTGAACACACACACGCGTATGTTCTGAACACACGGACGCGTATGTTCTGAACACACGGACGCGTATGTTCTGAACACACGGACGCGTATGTTCTGAACACAAGGACACAAATGTTCTGAACACACGGATGCGCATTTTCTGAACACACGGATGCGCATTTTCTGAACACACACACGTATGTTCTGAACACACAGACACATTCTGAACACACACACATGTTCTGACACACATGTTTGGAACATACACACATGTATGTTCTGAACACACAGACATGTATGTTCTTGAACACACACAGACAAGTATGTTCTGACACATGTTCTGAACACACATACACATGTATGTTCTGAACACATACACGCATGCTCTGAACACACATACACGCATGTTGTGAACACAGACATGTATGTTCTAAACACACAGACACGCATGTTCCGAATACACAGACACACGTATGTTCTGAACACGCACACAGACATGCATGTTCTGAACACACACACGTATGTTCTGAACACACGGACACATTCTGAACACACACACATGTTCTGACACACATGTTTGGAACATACACACATGTATGTTCTGAACACACAGACATGTATGTTCTTGAACACACACAGACAAGTATGTTCTGACACATGTTCTGAACACACATACACATGTATGTTCTGAACACATACACGCATGCTCTAAACACACAGACACGCATGTTCTGAACACACATACACGCATGTTGTGAACACAGACATGTATGTTCTAAACACACAGACACGCATGTTCCGAATACACAGACACACGTATGTTCTGAACACGCACACAGACATGCATGTTCTGAACACACACACACGTATGTTCTGAACACACAGAGGGTTAACGTGCTCATATGATGCTCACACATGTGCAGTCAGAACATGGTTTTACTAAGCTTTACTAAAGCCGTGTTTATGGGAGATGTTTACACACATGTTTACACATCCAAAACACACACATATATACACGTATATTCTCGTCACATGTTCCTTGAATCATGGTCTCAGCTCTGTGGTTTAATCCCGGTTCCCCTGTGGCGATGGCACAGAACAACAGTCATCATTAACCTCTTCATCTTGGGTATTAATTAACCGTGATGTAAGAGCCATTAAGTGAGTTTATGTTCACCTGTTTTCACAAACATACGTGTATCAACAGTTTATCTTTAATAATGTTTGAGAAATGGCTTCATCTACAAAATCCACAGAAACAAACATCTCTGCTTTTAACGCTCTGTCAAACAGTTGAAATCTAATCTGGGGTGAGGTAATCTGTCGTTTGGAGGCAGAGGCTCCTCCTGGGTCTGTTTAGATTCTTCTGTGGGAGATTTGAACAAAGTCCAAGCCAAACGTAAACATCTGCAGCAGAACTCGGGATAACGACGACAAACCAGTCAGACCCTGGTTTGAGGCCCGCTCTCCCACTGATCCACGGCGCGTTGTGATGTCATCATCATCACTATCCCAGCAGATTGAGGAGCCTTATCTCCTGTCACAGCAGAAACACAAACATCAGCCGGGCTGGGTCGGGTCAGGTCGGGTCACATGGAGGGTTCAGATAAACAGAAGAGCAGCAAAGTGCTGAGGAAGCAGACGGATCCTGCAGGACCGGGGCTGACGTCAGGATGAAGCGGGAGGAAGAGGAGGAGTCAGAGAGGATCTTCACTAATAAACATTAAAGCTGCAGTGTGTAACTTGTAACTATAAACAGACCACGGTCAGATGATTCCACACACGTACAATATCACGATATTTAAGTCACGATAATTAAGTCACAATACAATGTGATATTTAAGTCACGATACAATATTATCTTGGAAAAAAAAAGAATATTTGCAAATTTATATATTGTGATATACTCGCACAACAGCTCTAGTGAGAGAAAAATTTGGCACCATCTAGTGGACTCAAGTGTCAATTGATTTTTTTTTTTTTAAATTATTCTTATGCTAATCCACAACAGGTTTTGTTTATTTGTAACACGAGTTTACAAAGTGTCTCGAAAGTGAAGTGCAAAATATCGCAATATATCACTGTGTCTGCCATTGGATATTTACATCAGTTACAGTTGGAACCTTCAGTTTTCAGAACAGTGGAGATGTAACATGTAGTTTCATGGAGAGGAAGGAGTTTGTTCTGATTACCTGGACTGAAACCAGAGGACACGGAAGACACAGAGGACACGGAAGACACGGAAGACACGGAAGACATAGAGGACACGGAAGACATAGAGGACACGGAAGACACAGAGGACACACGGAAGACACAGAGGACACGGAAGACACAGAAGACACACGGAAGACACAGAAGACACACGGAAGACACGGAGGACACAGAAGACACGGAAGACACGGAGGACACGGAAGACACAGAAGACACACGGAAGACACAGAGGACACAGAAGACACGGAGGACACAGAAGACACACGGAAGACACAGAGGACACAGAGGACACGGAGGACACGGAAGACACGGAGGACACGGAAGACACGGAAGACACAGAAGACACACGGAAGACACAGAGGACACGGAAGACACAGAGGACACGGAAGACACAGAGGACACGGAAGACACACGGAAGACACAGAGGACACGGAAGACACACGGAAGACACAGAGGACACGGAAGACACACAGAAGACACAGAGGACACAGAGGACACGGAAGACACAGAGGACACGGAAGACACAGAGGACACGGAAGACACAGAAGACACAGAGGACACGGAAGACACAGAGGACACGGAAGACACAGAAGACACACGGAGGACACGGAGGACATGGAGGACACAGAAGACACGGAGGACACGGAGGACACGGAAGACACGGAGGACACGGAAGACACACAGAGGACACGGAAGACACACGGAAGACACAGAAGACACACGGAAGACACAGAGGACACAGAAGACACACAGAAGACACACGGAAGACACAGAGGACACAGAAGACACACGGAAGACACACGGAAGACACACAGAAGACACACGGAAGACACAGAGGACACAGAAGGGACACACAAGACACACGGAAGACACAGAGGACACAGAAGACACACGGAAGACACACGGAAGACACAGAGGACACAGAAGACACACGGAAGACACACGGAAGACACAGAGGACACAGAAGACACACGGAAGACACACGGAAGACACAGAGGACACAGAAGACACACGGAAGACACACGGAAGACACAGAGGACACAGAAGACACACGGAAGACACACGGAAGACACAGAGGACACAGAAGACACACGGAAGACACACGGAAGACACAGAGGACACAGAAGACACACGGAAGACACACGGAAGACACAGAGGACACAGAAGACACACGGAAGACACACGGAAGACACAGAGGACACAGAAGACACACGGAAGACACACGGAAGACACAGAGGACACAGAAGACACACGGAAGACACACGGAAGACACAGAGGACACAGAAGACACACGGAAGACACACGGAAGACACAGAGGACACAGAGGACACATGTCCAAACCCCCCCACACACACTCCTCCATGCACATCCCAGCAAAATGCTAACGGCTGGTAAAGTGAGAGGGAAAACAGGAAGCAGCTGCTGAGAAGCTGCTCGTCTTCTGTCACGTCACTGAGCCGTAACTTCTGTCCGACATCTGAGGAAAAACAGGGACATTTGTTCACCTGTGGTTCCATCACTGCGTCCTCTACACGTCCCGTCCACCAGCTCTGATCAATATATGGGTTTAATATCAGGGAAGGCAAGACACCACTTTTTATGTCTGATACCGGTATCAGACATAAATCACATTAGTGCGATACTGTAACTGTAAAGCTGTTAAAAACACATTTGTGCAAAGACATAATTCTCCAACTGTGTAGCAAATATTGTTCTACAAAAAAGAAGAAACAAACAGCCCAGCCATGACTCAGCTAAAATGCTTTTGCTGACTTTTTGTTTTACATTTTTATCATCTGTGCATAGTGAACCCTGAGAAGATTTTTAGATTGTGATACCGATACTCATCCCTATTTAATATCTACACGGTGACATGAGATGAAATCTGGTCTCAGATTTTGTATATCGTGATAAATTATCTGTGATGTCTTTTCCTAGTTTTAAAAGCTGCTTGAGATATTATTTAGAAGGCGTATCACTCAGTCTTATATTGGAGAAATACATTTTAAGGCCAATATAGTAAAACATTTGAAAATGTAAACTCTATATCATATCACAACAAACTGTTTATTTTTGAAAATATAACTGTGATATCATGTCACTCATTTCCTGCGTGAACAGTAGGGGGCGGTCAAGTGAAAAACTGACCGCCCCCTACTGACCACACAATGATAGTTTAATTTCACTTTCAGCTTTTATCTACGTCAGGCAACATTCGTGTCGTTAGCATCGCGATAATGTTTTTGTATAAAAAAAACCTTACACGTCGTTCTCTTTAAACCTCTATATAAATAATCTTCAAATCATTTTATCCTTTGCCACTTGAGTCTTCCTCTTCTCTCTCTTCCTGTGTTTTCGTCATTAATCCTCAGCTCGTGTTTTTCTCTCCTGATCCTGGATATTCGTATGTTTTTATTCAGATAAATCTTTGCTTCCATGATTCACATCATTGTCTGAATCTTAGACTTAGACTCTGTGTAATTGCTGTTGCTGATGTAGGACCCTGAGCCTGTTCTACATCGGTAAATCTGATCTGATTACCTTTGTTTTCTTCCACGTGACGCTTAAACTCGGGCTTTTTCATGTGTGGGGTTAGAGCTTTACAGTCTGAGCTAATGTTTTATCAGGTTTCGTTTTGATTTCCAGTTAGTGGAAACAGTGTTTGGTGGTTGGACACAGATGTTTGGAGTTTGAAATAACATTTGGTTCAACTCGACTCGATGATGAAAGGATTGGCCTCAGGAGGAGGAGGAGGAGGAGGAGGAGGAGGAAGGTCCACATGTTGGCTTTGTCTCTGTTTATTTGAAGTGTGTTCAGATTGAGTGTGGCTGCAGCTGCTCACACTGGAGCTGAGCAGAACTGTAACGTAGCCCCGTTTTAGTCCTTGTCTATTTCACTGAACTTGCACGTTATGAAATTTGTTATTTTGTTCAAGTTTAACCCAGTTAAGTAGAAGTAGACAGATAAACTGGGCCGATGTGTTCACAACGGACGTGATGCGAATTTGTCACGTGACAAGTTTACTTACGATTTTTGTGTCAGGAAAAAAAAAAGTTGAACGAGTTGAAATTGTTCGAGTTTGGCGAAGAATCGCGATGACGCGATGGCCAATCGGCGTTGACATTTTCCGGATGACATCACGTACTTGCCAGACTCCGCTCATAATCACTTTTGTGTGTGGACGCTCGGAGCTCTGCGACACAAGCTGCTATATTCACTCTGTCTCTTGTGGAAACGTCCACAGAGAAGAAACCGCCGTCTTGTGTGCTTTCACAACACCGTCCGTGGTCAGACACTGATTTTGACCGATACCGATACTCATCCCTATTTAATATCTACACGGTGACATGAGATGAAATCTGGTCTCAGATTTTGTATATCATGATAAATTATCTGTGATGTCTTTTCCTAGTTTTAAAAGCTGTTTGAGATATTATTTAGAAGGCCTATCACTCAGTCTTATTATTGGAGAAATACATTTTAATGCCAATATAGTGAAACATTTGAAAATGTAAACTCTATATCATATCACAACAAACTGTTTATTTTTAAAAATATAACTTTAATATCATGTCGTGAACACAATGATAGGTTTATTTCACTTTCAGCTTTCACCGTCCGTGGTCATGGATGAGAATCGCTTCCTGTGATACTTTTGCGTGACGAGCAGCTAATTTGACGACTTGCTAGCCGGTATCGAGTGCAGGCCAGAGCGATACCGACGACCCAACTCCAGGCGTTTTGTCCCGGCTGCAGAGCGTCTTCACGTCTCACTGGAAGTGGTTCTCATCCACTTCCTGAATTAAAAGGTGAAACTCGCACAACACAAGACGGCGGTTTCTTCTCTGCAGACGTTTCCACAACAGAGAGAGTAACAATGCTTTGGTTAATGGTGAAAAGAAATGTTCATTATTTCTGTTTAAAATATGGAAACTTGCATCCGTCACGTCACAGAATGTACCGAGTGATACATGTGATGGGCGTGAACACGGTTATACTGTCTGATTTCCCAAACTTGGCATCAGTCGTTAAAGAAAACCCCTGTATCAGTCGATGTCCAGTTATTTTGTTCGTGTTGGTTTGACTCAGAAATGAAAAGCGTGTGTTTTTATTATAGTTTCTGCAGATGTGGGTTGTGGTCTGAGAGGTCACACCGTGAAAGTTGTGTTTCTGCGTCGTAAAGGCCTGAGGGTTGAAAGGTCGTGTTGGTGCCAGTGTCGCCGCGGTCGCCGCCGTCGTCGCCGTCGTCTTGTTCCTCTGAGCTGCTGCAGCAGAGTCGTCTCTGTGTTTGAGCTCACTGACGTTTCCATGGAGCTTGAACAAAGACATCTGGACTCAGGAATGTGGTGCAGGAACGCTCGCCGTTCCTCGGCCGAGCAGAGAGAGAGAGAGAGAGAGACGCGGCACGGGGGAGGGTCGGTTCTGTGGTTCTGATAACACAGCAGTGTGTGTGTGTGTGTGTGTGTGTGAACATGTTCCTGCCGTTCACACGTTTCCACGAAGGAAACGACATCTTCACATGTTTGGTTCAGGCGTCTTCAGCTTTAAGTGTCTGAGGTTTGTTTGGTTCAGACTGGCCCATTAATCTGTGTCAGAAATTCCCAACATGGCTAAAATAATTAAAAGGAAAGAGTAGAAACAAGTGGGATGTTTTTATTAAAGGGAAAGTAGAAGGAACTGTATCTGATTCTGCTCATAAGGCAGAAACTTTAGAAGCTGTAGAATCAGAGATATTTTCTTAATCCCTATGGGATTAAATCCTTTTATTATGGGTGCTCCAACAAGACAAAAAAAAAGAGGTTAACAACTTATAAAAAGTGAAGTATACCGAGAGAAGAATAGGAAATATTTATATTTAAAAAAAAATTAAATTTAAGCAGGAATAAAACGTATTAAAAATTTGCTTGCAAAGATGGGACAGATACAACCAATTAAATCATACAGCATAATCAATACAAGAGAGAAATTATAAAATATACTTACAATTCTACTGAAAAAAATATATATACAATAGAAATAATAACATCTTTGTCACAATATATATTAACAATATATTAACAATGAAACTAAAACAACCCTGTATCTTCATAATACACATAAATACACAATGTTACATTTTATACAAAACAGCTGACAATAAAAAAAACAACTGGGAAGTTTTCAAAAAGAAAAGTTTAATAAAAAAGTTTAAACAACAGCGTCTAAATAGAAAACCATGTAAATGTTTGTGAGATGAAAGAAAAGAGACGTGAAGAAAATCACACAGTTCTTTGGAAATGATGGTGAATTAGTCGAGGGGGGGGAGGGGCAGCTGCTGTGTGCGTGTGTGTGTGTGTGTGTGTGTGTGTGTGAACATGAGAACAAATGTTAAAGTAATGGAATGAAACAATAAAATAATGAAAGATAATGAGACAAAGGTTAAAGAAAGATGTCAACTGCATTTTTGGAAGATAAAATGTAAAGAAATCGAAAAGATATTAATGTCTCATTCCATTTTTAATGGTTTCTTTGTTGTATGGAGCAAAGAAACCAGATGTACCAGGCGCCATGTACCTGCTGAATAAATAAATAAACTGTGATCAGAGTCATGGGAATCAGAACTAAGTTCTGGAAAAACTTTGCTGTAATGTTTTCTTTTCTTCTTGTTTCTCTGATAAAGTCGATCCCCAGAGGAAACAGACTGAGGAAAAATAAAAAACATGTCTGTATGTTCTGCTCACACAGTCTTTGGGTTTAATATGACAGTCCACTTCAGTTCTTCTTCAGTTCTGCGTCAGTTCTGCATCACTTCAGTTCTGTGTCAGTTCTTCTTCAGTTCTTCTTCAGTTCTGTGTCAGTTCTTCTTCAGTTCTGCATAAGTTCTTCTTCAGTTCTGCTTCACTTCAGTTCTGCGTCAGTTCTGCGTCTGTGATTTTCTCTCATAGAAGAAAATGAGTCCTAACAGTTGTTAATCAGAATGTGGAAGTGAAGCTGAGTGAGCTGTTTGTGGTCAGTAGTTCTGTTCAGAGTTATTTACGGGTCCCTGTCGTCTTTTCTTTGTCTCTTCTTTTTACAGAGAGGAAGTTCATGAAAACTGCGTTCGCTGGAGGAAGAGGTTTACGTTTGTGTCCAAAATGAGCGCCAACCCTCACACCGGCGTCCTGGATCCTTCTGTGTGCAGAGTGTCCGTCAGGAAGGTACGGCTTCTTAAAATCTTAAATTAGGCCCACACAAGAACCAGTTTAGGAGAATCTGCTTTGGTCATGTGTCAGCTGTGTGTCGGTTCTCTGCAACTCACATGATGTGTGAGAATAAATAAATGAATGCACGTTGTTTGTTGACTCCAGACAGACCCCAAACACAATTTTATATTTTTACTTCAGTGATTAAGATGCAAAAATTAGCAGTGTTATTAATTATGAATCATATTGTAATCAGTAGTAGGGGTTATTGTACGATATGTGATACGTGATCCATGATACCAATAATATCGCGATACAACGATTTTGTGATATTACGTTCTAAGACAATAATACATCACAATATCTGTCTAAGTGAAGAAAACAAAATGTCGGTGAAAAGTTCACAAAGTGCAGCATTTATTTATTTATTTATTTATTCAAAACATAAAGAATAAAGTGCACAAAGTCTCTGTATTGAACATGGATGACGTAGTTTTCTGCCACATTATCCCCCTGTAAACTCCCTCTTCTTCAGTCGGGTAACTTCCACTCAAGTTCACCTCATTCATTTGAGCAGCGCCACCATGAGGAGTGTGGTGTGCCTGATTCACTTCAGACAAGAGCAATGACAAACTTCTTAATAAACTTCATCTTACCTCCAGTAGAGAAAGCAGAAAATAAATGGCAGAAAACTAAACTCCTGACTTAAAAACAGGAGAAACGAAAATGGCTTTTCCCTTTTGCTACTGCTACATTTAAAATAATGCAAAAATTAACAATTTAATTCAAACTCTGCACCAAGTATTATTTACCTTTGACTAACAAAGACAAAAATCTCACACAAGAACAAAAACAACTTTTGTTGAAAAGTTAACTTTAACTCTACTCACAAAAACAACTTACTTAGTTTACATTAACACATGAAACTAAGCCAGGATTCCCAAAATTCTTCCCTATAATGGGCCAAAAATGAATTCTGTGACCAAAAACAATTGTTTGCATTACATCTCTTTACATTTTATTGAAATGCTTCATATTTTTATTTAAGATTATCATTAAACTCAAATGTAAATGTTTAAACTATGTGAACACTTCAGTTGGATATGGTGCAATGTACTTGAGAATATATATATTAAAAAAAATTAATTATAACAAGAAGTAAAAATGTGAATTAAGCAATAACACATGCCTTGAACAACTTTATCTTTTACACAATTTGAAAACAGTTGGATGATTCAACTTGTGTAACCAGAGGGAATTTACTTAAGACTGAATATGAAATTAGATTAGAGTCGTGAACTGAGGTAAATGTTTGGTTTTGTAATGACGACAAATGTCGTGTTATTTCAAAACCGCCACTCTCTGTCTACAGATGAGACACACTGTGGAGAAGAAATAATCCTTTCTTTTATTTGTGTGCTGAACCAGGCAGAGCCAGGAACTCAACAGCGCCCCCTTTTCCCCTATGTATAAAACTGTGGTCAGAAAGTGAACTGCAGCTAACTCTTATGAGCCGTTGGGACAGAAATTCCCAGCGGCTGTCACAGACGGGCACAGATGGGGGGAAAAGGAGCCCGGGTCCAAACTGGGCTCCAAACCAGGCTCCAAACCAGGCTCCAAACTGGGCCCCAAACCAGGCTCCAAACTGGGCCCCAAACTGAACTAACCCATAACTAATTACTTACTATCAACATCAGTTTTGATCGCACAGACAAAGGATTTGTTTGGAAAGAGTGAGCAGGTTGACGAGGGCTTATATAGTCCAGACCTGGATCACTTCCACATCCACTCACAGTGAACCAGATCTTCTTCAAATGAGTCACAGTGTGTCGCCTGTTTGCTGACATCCATCACACTACACTCACCCAGAGAATAATGCCAAACAAACCCAAAACATGTGACCAGGGTCACAGCAGGAGACAGGAAGCAGAGACACCCAGTGACTGAAACTGGCAGGAACTTTACAGCGCCGTTATTTACTAATTAAATAATCGATATTGCACAAGCAAAGATGACGATAAACCACCAAATGGATATTTTGACATTTTGACAAACGATGACTTTTTGACCCTATCATGCAGACCTGGTTTAAAGTCATGCTGTTTTTGCCTCAGTGGGTCTGAGCAGCACAGGAACTGTGAGTGTGGTCTGTAATTTCCACTTGTGTAATTGAAGGCCTCTCTAATGTGAATGTGGACGATATGAATCACCGGGTCCATCACTGTCAT
The DNA here is from genome assembly GCA_016785285.1 of Brachirus orientalis. NCBI lineage: Eukaryota > Metazoa > Chordata > Actinopteri > Pleuronectiformes > Soleidae > Brachirus > Brachirus orientalis. Next base: position 317,093 of record JAFBJR010000523.1, read on the forward strand.
CCTGTTTTTCCCTGCAGGAACTCAAAGGAGGAAAAGCATATTCGAAGGTAAGAGCCGGCGTCTCCGTCTCGTCCACTTCACCTCTCGCATTCATAAACACACACAACTGAAGAGCCTCACTCTTGCCTCGATAAATATTAGCATTTTTCCTGGCGAGTCTGACGGGAATCTGCAGAACATCCCGCGAACCCGTCCGCGACCTTAACGGTAACATCTCCTCAACGATGAGTCATGATTCTCAGAGGTGAGGACGAACGTTTGTTGCGCCTCGGCTCGTCGTTTCTCGACAGGAAGTGCTTCCTCTCGTTTCACCCAGTCTCCATTTAGATTTCCTTCCTCTAAATTTACCTCGCTTCCCTCCTTAGAAGCCTGTTTCCTTAAATACACACCTAGGACAACAGGGGAACCTGCAGGAGGAGGAATGTGAATGTTTCTCTGGAGACGTGATTTTAAAATAACACAAAGACAGAGTGAGAGGCTGTTTTCACAGATAAAAGTCAGGACATATCAGTGTTATCAGGATCAGTAGAGGAAAACAACACTCAGTAGGTCAGAGGTCGGTAAAGGTCACACACTTAGACACATTTTAATGACACTGAGAAAACACAGTCATCCTGTGACACAAGGAAAAACAAAAACTAATAAAGTCTCCATCAGGCCAAGTCGACGATCTCTTAATAAGAATATGTTCACACATTTATCTCACTGTTAGACCGTGGTGAGTAAATATCCTCGTAACACAACAAACTTCTTCACCATTTAAATCATGTTTATATTAAAGGGACAGTGCATGTTCGGTTTAGAAGTGTGATTGTTCGGCGCCCCCTGCTGCTAAGAACCAGAGGTTCACTATCAGTGAAAACATGGCTAAAAAAAACAAAACAAAAAAACACTCACTCTCCCACACCAAAGTCCATAGAGAAAATCAGTGATTTTAGCTCACAGGGACACAGGAGTTGCTGGTCTACTGCTGCCTCGTGTGGTCACTTTGTGTCACTGAGGTCAATCTGAACAAAGGATTTCAAACCCCGAATTTACAAATCTACCCACTTGAACTTAGTGATGGAGGCAGCAGTGGATCAACAACTCCTGTGTGCTGTGATGTAAAATCACTGATTTTCTCTATGGACTTTGGTGTGGGAGAGTGAGTGGTTTACAAACTTCACTTTCCTGTTGGAAAAGTGGCTAAAATTAGTCTTTTGTCAGCTTTGTTTTCAGTGAGAGTGAGCCTCGGTGACAGAAATATGACCTGTCTTTAAAATGTAAACTGTTTAATTTAAAGACCTGCCTGCCCGTGTTTCCTCAGGTTTGACTTTCTGTTTACGTTTGACGTGGTTTTTTCTCTCTCTGTCATTCACTTGAACTTCAAGCGTTAATTAAAGGCTGTTGCACAAAAATCTGCTCGTCTCTAACTGAACGTGTGCCCATCACAGACTCTACAATTAACTCCTCCTCCTCCTCCTCCTCCTCAGCTGGGTTTCACTGACCTCAACATGGCTGAGTTCGCCGGCTCTGGCTCCACGGTTCGCTGCTGCCTCCTAGAGGGATACGACACCAAGAACACGCGTCAGGACAACTCCATACTGAAGGTACATACATGAGCGGAGAGCGACTGCCCAATGAAATAAAACAACAGGTTTTACGTTGGTAGACGCGTTTGTTCATTTTTTTGAAACGTGGAAATAGCCAGGATGGACACCAAATTCAAAATGGCTGACTTGCTGTTGAGTTGAGACCATGGTCCCATTAGACATTTTTGTTTGTGACATGTTTCCACCAGGTTTTGTGAATTTTGGTGCACCTTAGTTTTTGGCTTTGTCCTACAGGATTTCAACTTAGGGGGCGCTAATGAGCCATTTTGCATCACTTTTACTTATTTTCCCTCATTTTCTAAAAATATTTCACCGTTTCTGATTTGTGTGTCAGTTTTTCGTCCGTTTTCACCATTGAGTGCCTCACCCCTCACCATGGCCACTGTGTGGCGCCAGAGGTCACCAACAGTTTGTTATGACTGAGTGTAACAAGTGTAGCTCACACTCTGAGAGCTTCATCTCAATGAAACCATGTTTGTTACTGAAGGCGTACTTCCTGTTGCCAGTAGGTGGTGCAATGACTGGTGTTTCAGGTTATTGTGGTGTGATTGGCCCAAAAAACAAGATGAAGAAGAATTGCTCCCTCCTCTTCTGCTTCTGCTTCTTCTTCTTCCACTAATTTCCTGCAGTCTGTTCACTAAGATGTGCAGCGCTGCCCTCCACAGTTCAACGTTTGTAATCACAGTCTGAAGTTGCCCTTTATTTATGTCTTTTCTTTACCACATCTCAAAGTCCTGTCAAATGATATTTTAGGTGCTTTTATTCTGAAAATACGATATGCTCCAATTTGATTTTCAGAATAAAAGCACCCCAAAAAGTATTGTTTGGCAGAAAAGAAAAGTGATTTTTAAAATGACTGAATACAACAGTTATGTTACTACTGCTCATGGTGCCACTGCCATGGTTGCCGCGGTAACACATCAAAGGAAGGTGAGCGAAGCCTGCTACTGGCTAGTGGGAACACGAAATATGAGAAAATGTGTTTCTTATTGTAATTCCTGCACAATTCCTCCGATAGCGGTGAAAGTTAAATCATTAAACTAAACTTAAGTTTGGTTTCAATTGTGTACAGATGCAATAAGAGCCCAAATACATTAAAAACAACGTTGCAAGAGAAAATTGATTAAAAAATACTAATAAAATAAATGTAAAGAGGGAAACGTTTGGTTCATAAAATAAGAGAAAATGTTGATCGGTGTCTTTGTCAAACCAGGAAATGATGAGGTTCTCAAATGTTTTGTTTTGTCCACAAACTAAAATGATTCAGTTTGAATGATTTCTTTGTTATTTAGCGCAAAGAAACCAAAAAAATATTCACATTCAAGAAACTGAAAAATCAGAGGAACTGGTTTTAATTATCAAAAAACACTCAAACCAAATTAACTAATTATTAAATTAGTTGAAGATTTAATTTAATACTTGATTAATTATTGACTTTTTACATTTTTCTGTCCTGTGCTGTTACTGATGGTTGACCTTTATTTCTCACTTTGACGTTTGTTGGTGAAAACGTGCTTTTCTTTGTTTTTGTTCCTTAAAGGTGATCATCTGGATGAGCCTGCTGTCTGGAGATCCCTGTTTCAAAACGTAAGAACACACTCATTCATTCTGACTGTGGATTTCTTAAGCATCGTCATGTCCCTTTATTTTGGATAAAAATAAAAATGTCAACCTTGAAAGCTGAAACCAAAACCACCCGATAAAATAATCCCCATTTTTGTGGTAATTCCCAACTTTGGTAATGTTTTTCTAACATTGTATAACTTGTATTATGTGTGTGTGTGTATATAATATACACAAATTAATAACTAACTTCATAACATTTTGTAGTTTTTTAAAATAAGCACATTTTCTTGTAACGTCAGTAACATTACTATTATTAAACATATGTTTATTTCCACTTATTTTGTTGGGATCATTGTGACAGGAAAGGTGTGTATCGTTGTATGTTGTATGATGTATGTTGTATGATGTTTATCACTGCAGGACAGTGAAGTGTGTCTGTGTAACACTTTTCATGTCTGTACTTTCTTAACCTTTGAGCCAGATAATAGTCAAACACATGTAATCTTTGTTCATTCTCGGTCGATAAGAGTCTTATCTCAGTCTGTCACACAGAAGCAGAGCTGCTGTTTGCTGTTCCACTGTTTCACACACACACACACACCGATAAATGTCTGTGTGTGTGTTCTTGTATCTTTGTGAGAACCAAAAAACTTAAAAAGCTAAGGAAGTGAGGACATTTTGTCTGGTCCTCACTTCTTTAAATGGCTTTTTCAGGGTTTCGGCTCAGTGTCTCTGTGGCGCGTTCGGCTGTAAACAGAAAGGTTGCTGGTTCGAGCCCACCCAGGGACGGTCGTGTGATTTTCTCTGTTATGATGCAGACAGTGAAACTGTTGCACGATTTAACTGACGGCAATTAAAAATGTCTACGGGGAAATGTATCGTCCTCTGATGGTCATCAATAACAACGCTGCCCCAATTTCGTTGTGCTGTTGTACTCTGTACTACTGTACAATGACAATAAAGACTCTTAACTCTTTAAGGGGCAATGTTAGGTATTTATCTATGATGGTTAAGTATCTAAGAGTGTTCCCATTAAGAATGGTCTACAAGCATGTGTGTTCTTGTACTTGCTGCTGTTCTTGTGTTCTTGTACTTGCTGCTGTTCTTGTGTTCTTGTACTTGCTGCTAGGGCTGCAGCTATCGAATATTTTGGTAATCGAGTATTCTACCGAATATTCCATTGATTCACAGAGTAATCGGATAAAACATACATTTATCCTCTTCCTCCTATTACTTTCGCTTTGCTGCGTTTGCTCGTTTTCGCTGTATTCACTGTTTTCGGTCCCGGCGTCTGCCATTCTGTACAGCTAAACTGTCCACACACGTTACCCAAAGCCCGCTTCCGCTTTGTAGGGGACGCATAGCCTGTGACGTAAGCACGTCGTGTCACACTAAAAAGAATCCATGCAAAACGTGAGCTTTAAATGTAATTAAACGAGGCTTCGAGGCAGAGGAAATTCCTCAATCATTTTTTGTAATCGAGTTACTCGAGGAATCGTTGCAGCCCTACTTGCTGCAGAGTGAGGACATTTTGTCAAAGTGAGGACATTTTGTCTGGTCCTCACTTCTTTAAAGGGCTTTTTCAGGGCTAAGACCTGGTTTTAGGGTTAGGGTAAGGGTTAGGGTTAGGCATTAATTGTGATGGTTAAGGTTAGGGTAAGGGGCTAGAGAATGTGTTATGTCCATGATGGTCCTCACTATGAATGCTGTATCTGTGTGTGTGTTTCGTGCAGAGCTCCCAGCACAGCTAAGTCCATCTCTGTCCCAGGACGAGGACACACCCTGCAGCTGGACTGTAAGGGGGAGGGGACAGCTGAACCTGCTCCTGCTGTTTCACTGGGCCGATCCGCTAAGCCACGCCCCTCCATCATCAGCTCAGGTGAACAACACACACACATTCTCTCTCATGATGATGTCATAGCTCCGCCCCTCTGTTGTCATTTTTGCATCGTTGTCCTTAGCCCCTTTTCCAGTGAAATTATCTGTGTGAGTTTCCACTTCACCCCGGAGTTTAGAAAGAGTGTTGTTGATGACGCACAGTCAAAAGACCTTTAGAACGATACCTGCTTTCACGTCAGTGTCTCCACAAGTCTCTAAAAACACATTCACTACATTCACAACACGGAAACAAGTGTAAGTGAACTGTAAGATGTGTTCCACAAAGCCCCGCCCCTCCAAAGTTCCTGCTAATCTGAGGGAAGTCCCTAGTCGCGAGTAGGTGCTAATTTTACCCAGGTAAATAGTTTACCAGGGTAATATTTACCCGGGTAATGTAGGAGGAAACGTGCCGAGGTAAATAAGAAAAGTTGCTTTGATGGAAAAGAGCTTCTGAAGTTCGAACACAGTGCGCTACCTCACTCCACATCCTCTTCTCTGTTTTTGTTGTACCTCTGTGGACATGCCCCAGTGCCACCTACAGGCCTGGCATATGTACTACAGCATTCAGAGTCATTCCAAGTGGTTTTGTATGTATGAAGATTCAGGCTGCAACAATTAATTGATTACTAAATTATCAGGTGGAGTGTTTTTTTTTTTTAAATATAATTATTACTCTGAACAATAACAATAATAAACATAATATTATTGCTTGTCATCATGATGAAAAGTACTTACAAGTTAATTGTGGTGAATTTCTTTTTGTTATAATTGTGAATGGAGAAAAAAAGATTTCACCAGGAAATTCTGTCTAGCTCACTAGCATGCAGTCCTAGTGATTTATTTTTATTGTTGTTGGGCTGCAATAATTATAAATCGATAACTAAAATGAATCATCAACTATTTTGTTAATAAATAAATCGATTTGGGTGTTTTTTTTAATAATTCAAACCAGTTTCTGTGTATTTTCAGCTTCTTCAATGTGAATATTTTCTGGTTTCTTTGCTCCAAATAACAAAGAAATCATTAAAACTGAATCATTTTAGTTTGTGGACAAAACGAGACATTTGAGAACGTCATTTCCAGGTTTGACAAACACTGATCAATATTTTGTTTACCAAATGAGTTTATTTATCATTGATAAGAATAATTAGTTTCAGCCCTAATGAAGATATTCCCTGAAATTATGTCATGTTGAAAGAAAAATAGTCTGTTTCAGTTTGAGTCAAGTCTGATTCAGGGTTTGTGTTTTTATTACAGGCTACATGTATAAAACTTTTTCTCTCAGACTGAAGGGCGAGTCCAGCCTGTGGGAGGAGAAACATGTGACCAGGAGGGAAATGTGAAGGAAATATGATGTTTAAAAAAATTATTTTCCAGAAAGAACGACAACTAAACACATGTGACTAATGAATACAAGGTTAACAATTTAAAATGTGTGTTAAATGTCAGTAAAATGAGATTTAATGGAGATAAATTAGTCTTGCGTCTGGACTTGTTTGTTCGTTCTTGCTCGGCCAGATGTTTCTTGACCTCAGCCAAAACTTTCTGGACGAAGAAACTCTTTTTTTTTTCCCTCAGATGGAAAATTATTATCATGACAGTGATTTTGCTCAGTTTGAATTAAAAAGAGAAAAATGAAACCATTTTCTTTGACCAAAAGTGGAAAACAAAAAGTCAGATTCAGGAACACAAGTCAGCGTAAAATGAACACACATGAGCTGGTAACTGTGTTTTCTTTTGTTCTCGTCAGGTCTCCTCGATGAATCAGAGATGAACCAGAACCAGTCTGGATCTGCAGAAGTCTTCCAGTCTGGTCACTCTCGTAACTCCAGCTACGCCAGCCAGCAAAGCAAAATCTCAGGTTCAACATTCAACATTTTATTTAATGTCACATGTTCGACAAGGTCTGCTTTAAAACTGAAGAACTGTAGACATACGTAGTTACTGGACATTTGGACATCTTGACCTGTCCGCATCTCTTCTCACCCTCTTTCATCTCCTCTGATGTCTCCTCTGATGTCTCCTCTGATGTCTCCTCTGATGTCTCCTTCAGGCTACAGCACCGAGCACTCCTGCTCCTCCAGCCTGTCGGACCTCACTCACCGCAGGAACACTTCGACAGGAAGCAGCACCTCTGGCGGCCTGTGCTTCACCGCTGACACGCCAGCAGAGGGCGACAGGGACGCCGGACGGCCAGAGAGACCACCCCGACCCCTGCGGCCCGTCTTACCCCCCAACAGACCGCCCAGGTACAAACACAGAGAGGAGAGAGGAGAGGTCCAGGTCCAGGTCCGGGGCCAGGTTCTTCTTTCCTCACTCTGGTTCTTCTCTGTGTTTCAGGAGGAAACAGGACTCAGTGGAGAATCACCCGACCTGGGTCAACGACACCCGCATGGACGCCGACGACATCGTGGAGAAAATCGTCCAAAGCCAGAACTTTGCCGACACCAACCACACTGAAGGTAAAGTGGGCGGGGACAGAGTGATGACATCATCCACAGCATCTGAAGAACACCTTGAGTCACTCCTCAGACTCGTGCATGACCTCGTGAGTTGTAGGTCAAAGGTCAAGGCCAATGTGACCCTGTTAAACATGTATTTGATCCTTAAAAGTCTCGGGAACGTCTCAACATCTTTAATTTCCTTAAATTTTTCACATTAGACCTCGGGTTGGATTTGGAGGGTCAAAGGTCAGAGTGGTTGAAGGGGGCGGGGACAGAGTGATGACATCATCCTCAGTTTTCATCCTTTGTCAATCCTTTCAAATTTGGTACAAACATTCACTCAGACTCGTGGATGACTGGATGAGAGTTTGGTTGCTGTAGGTCAAAGGTCAAGGCCACCGTGACCCTATTAAACATGTGTTTGATCCTGCTAATGGAAAGTTTCAGGAACGTCTCGACGTCTTTCTTTTGCCTAAATTGGACACACGTGTTCATGTTAGACTCGCGGGTTAGATAACGAGGGTCAAAGGTCGCAGTTATGTCATAAGATTGTAGACACTTGTGATTAAAAAGATTAAACTCGTTAAAAACAAGAGGAAAATGTTTGAACTTAAATAAAGTTTAACTTTTAAAGTTAAAAACTGTCAGGAAACAGTGACAAAGGAAAAAATGGTCATGTGACTCCTCTTTTTTTACAGTAAATGTAGCGTTAGCTTTGATGAGCAGCAGCAGTGATGATGACATCAGTGTGAGGAGGAGGAGTCAGTCGTCTTTGTTTACAGTGAATGTGTTCATGTGACACAGAACCATCTGTGGACTCGGTTCTGTGTGTCATCACTGTTTATTGTCTCTCTGGTGTGTGTGTGTGTGTGGGCGCCCCCTGCTGACCTGCTGCTGCCTGTGTGTGTGTGTGTGTGTGCGCGCGCGTGTGCACGTGTGTGTTTCAGACAGTAACCTGCGTCTGTTTGTGAGCAGAGATGGAACCACGGCTCTCAGCGGCATCAGACTCGGAAACAGGTGAGAAGCTCCCGTTTCTCTTTCACTTCCTCTGAAACAAGTGAAGCGAGTGAAACTCGTGACTGACTGAGTCTCAACACTTTCCTCTTTCATCAAACATCACTGCTTTCATTGACTGATTTCACAAATGTAGACTTGGATAGTTTCAAAACCTGACTGTTAAAGGTTTAGATTAGTTTTCTGTTTCTGTTCAGTGTAAACTCTTTGGTTATAAAGTTTGTTTGAGACTTTTAAACATTTATGTTTGAAAATATCTGGCTTTGGCTTTTAGATTTACATGTATATTAATTCATGGTGCATAATTGAAAATGAATCAATATTTATTGGCTTTATTTTGAAAATGGGGACAATGCACATATTTATAGCCGCTGTATAATTTCCATCTCTTGTCCCTGTAGACGGGATGATGTCACATACATTTTATTGTATGTATTGTATTTCTTTATGTAAATCACTCTTGGTGCCTTATGGGTGTTGTAAAGTGATGTATAAATAAACACTGATTGATTCATTGATAAGCAAAGTGAAAAAACACACAATTATATTTTATTTACAAAGCACTAAATTACATACATTTATTTTTTTTCATATTTTTGCAAATTTATTGCAAAAAAAAATTAAAAAAAATCTAAAAACTTTTGAAAATCTTGAAAACAAACTGGTTCAAACAACAAACACACACAGGTTTGTTATGCATCAACTTCCATTCACTTAAACAGACTAAACAAAGCCTTATCACTAACTTTAACCAGTTAGTGACTAATCCTAACCGTAACCTCACTACTATTCAAATCTTCTGCACTTTTCCACTACGCTGTTCCAGCATGGCTCGGCTCGGCTCGGTTTGGTTGTTTTCCATGACGTCATAGTTCCTCCTCGACGTGGTCGTCATGGAAACAGCCGTGACGACACAAAGACACAAACACGTGACGGTCAAAGCCGTTGTTTTCTTTGTCCTCAGTTTTCTAAACAGATGAGTTCACTGAATGGTTCAGTACTTCCTGACTCCGTCTGACACAGTGACTGAAGTGAAATCCGGCTGAACGGCTTGTGATTGGGCTCACCATCTCCGTCTTTCAGCAGTGCTGTCGCTAAATACACCAGACTCCTCTGTTAAATATGGACATTTTACAAATGTCCTTGTTAAATGTTGCAGATTAACGCATGTTTTCAGGATTTTCAAGTCTTTTTAACTCATCTACAGTTCAACATTGTTCGCGCTCGTGACTCTTCCAGTGACGACGCTCTCTGACCAATCAGTGGCCGGCAGTCTGTCCACGTCACATGTTAGTATCGGCTCGACTGGAACCTCCACAGAGCAGGGACTAAAAAAAGGACCAGGTACCAGGTTCTATCACTGATGGGAAAGGGGGAAAAAAAACAAAAACAAGTAGAGCTGAGTCAAACCGAGCCATGCTGGAACTATAGAGTGGAAAAGTGCAATTAGTTCTAAACCTAACCAGTTCCTCAGAAATTAGGTTTTGTCTCATTAGGACCAGGTTTTGGTCTCCATGAGGACCACTGGTCCTGACGAGGTCAGTTTTTATGACAGGGTTAGGGTTAAAAGGTCCTAAAGAGGTGACAAATACAAGAACACACACAGTCTGGTTTCCATGACTACAGAGGACATTCCATTGACTTCCATTCATTTTCTGGAGACTTACTCTAACCTTAACCATCACAACTAGAACCCTGACCCTGACCCTAACCCTGACCCTAACCTCAGTCTAACTTTAAAACATGTCTTCACCTTAAAATGGAGTCATTTACGTTATCGGGACTTGATTTTTGTCCCCATAAGGAAGACAAGTCCCCATAATGTGAGTGTGGAGACACATTTAGGTCCCCACAACATGAGGAAGAGCAGCTACACACTCTCTGACCCTGTGTGTGTGTGTGTGTGTGTGTGTGTGTGTTTACAGAGTGTCTGCAGGTGGATATGAGCCCGTCGTCATAGAGATCCACTAAAATAAAGGCGGGAAACGTCACACGTGTGTCGACCTGTGGACCGTCTCTTCATCATCATCTTCCTCTTTGCTGTTGTTATTATCTTTTTTTTTTGTTTGTTTGTTTGTTTGTTTGTTTTTTCCGGAGCGTCAGCTGGTCTGAACGTTGTGGGGAAAACAAACTTCATCCGTTTGCACTTTATGTGAAATGTTGGTCAGTTTGTGCCTCTGCTCCGTCAGCTCGGCTCTCTGTGTGTGTGTGTGTGTGTGTGATGCTAGCGGCCACTCTGAGACACTGCTGTGCTGTTTGTTTGTTTGTTTGTTTGTTTGTTGTTTACCTGCTTCTGTGTGGCAGTAAACACACATGTAGACCTGAGGTTTCAGGCCGCTGACTCGTCCGTGTTTCCCCCGACTCACAGTTAAATGATGCCTCATGCTCATCATTGTGATCCGCGTCACCGACATTGATCTGTGTCATTGAAAACATTGAAACCCAAACTGTTTGATGCACGTGTGAACTGTGGCCACGTCCTTGTCCAAACCCTCACCCTAATTCTAACCGTAACCATGGAAACAGCCTTCGTAACAGAAAGGAGTCGTACTTTTGCAAATGTGTCGAACAAATTGTCTTTTCCTTTTGGAAGTCTGACTGTGACGATGGTGAGAAACTAAAATTAAACTGCAGATTCAGCGTGTGTGTGTGTGTGTGTGAGTGTGTGTGTGTGTGTGTGAGTAATAAACTAAATTAAATCCAGTGCCTGACAACAAAAAAATTCCAAGCTTTTGTTCCCGTTAGTGAGGCTGAAGGGAAGTTTCCGTGTGATGTTTAGGGGAAACATGGATGATGGTGGTTTCCATGATGATGATGTTCACATTAAAGGGATAGTTTGTTTTTTTTGTATAGGTGTGTGTGTGTGTGTGTGTGTGTGTGTGTGTGTGTGGCTGTATCAGGTGTTACATGCCCTGAAACTGATCTTAGCCACTTAACAAAACAAACTTCATAAAAATCTATGTTGGTTTAAGTCTACAGTGTCTTCAGAACATGTTCACGTCTTTGTCTCACTGTGAAACAGACTTTTCCAAGGAAAGTGAAGTTTAAAAAACCACTCACTCTCCCACACCAAAGTCCATAGAGAAAACCAGTGATTTTAGCTCACAGGGACACAGGAGTTGCTGGTCTACTGCTGCCTCGTGTGGTCACTTTGTGTCACTGAGGTCAATCTGAACAAAGGATTTCAAACACTGAAGTGACAAAATAAGACATTTGAACTTAGTGATGGAGGCAGCAGTGGATCAACAACTCCTGTGTCCCTGTGAGCTAAAATCACTGGTTTTCTCTATGGACTTTGGTGTGGGAGAGTGAGTGGCTTACAAACGTCAGCTTCCTGTTGGAAAAAGTGGCTAAAATCGGTTTCTTTGTCAGCCATGTTTTCACTGACAGTGAGCCTCTGCGTCTCAGACTGGTTCTCAGCAGCAGGGGGCGCCGAACAACCACACTCCTAAACCGAACCTGCACTGCCCCTTTAATATAAACTTGATTTAAATCCCTGTCGTGTTAGTGACACATCAATACTGTGAGTTTTTAAAAAACCACTGATTCACTCTGACTCACTTTACCTTCATTATTTTGTTTTCTTTTGTTTTGAAGCTGTTCCCTGTTGATCGGGGAGTTGCCATAGAAACCACTTGGTGCCTGTGAAGTTTTTCTCTTTTATGACCCTAAAGCACAGTGAGCAGTGAGTGCTGGTGACGGTGAGGAGAGAAGTTTAATTTCCTGTTTGTTTTGTTTTGTTTTTCTGTGACCGAGCGTCCACTGCTTCTCCACAGAGGATTTATCACAAATTCATGTCAGAGTTTAACATTTTTCATTTGTCGCTTCTCAGACATCAGGAGTTGAAACTAAAATAGGTTTGGCTTCAAAAAGAACACTAGTTCTGTGGTCTTTGCTGCCCCCTGGTGGAGCAGTTTGTTGTGTTTACAAGGATGTTTACTTCACTGTTTTTTGTTTTTATTTTTATTTTTATTACGCAGCAGAAACAGTATAACGTCCACGACCAGCCGGCTCGTTACTAGACTTTTTGTTGTTGTTGTTTTTTAATTCCAAGAAAAGTTTAAAACTTTTAAATTTCATTTATTTTCATTTTTCTAATTCCACACCGAAGCAGGGCACTTTTATTTTGACATAAAAAAAGTCTCTGATTGTAAAAATGTGGAAATATCTCCACATGCAGGTCATTTTAGATTCTATTTTAATCATTCCTTCATCCAAATTAAATTGAGAAAAGTCAGATTAGAAAATCTGTTGATTTAATCTCTTCTCTGGCTATAATGACTAATTGATAATCTACTATTTTGATAATCGGCTAATTGGTTGGTTTTTCTTGATAATTAACACAAGTTTCTCAGCTTCTTAAAAACATAAGAACAACGTTTTTTGGTTTCTCAGCTTCTTAAATGTGAATATTTTCTGATTTCTTTGCTCCAATTAACAAAGAAATCATTCAAACTGAATGTTTGTGGACAAAACAGGACATTTGAGAACATCATCATCCAAACAACTAATCAATTAATTGAAAAATGAATCTGCAATCATCAATAGTTGCAGCCCGTAATCTCTTCAGTCTCAGTTAAGCTGCATTAGAAAACTGAAATAATCCTTGTTTAGGTATTCTCTTTGTGTTTTCGACCTCGTCTTTATCGCGGTTGTTGTTCTTTTTCTTCTCTTCTCACTTTTTACAGTTGAAAACGCGACAGTTTTCACGTTCATCACCTTGTTTTTGTTTATCGTCACATTCGGGGATGAACCACTGACTGTATATTCAGAGTTTGGGTTTACGTCGTTTGTCACCACAGACTTTTTTTTTGTTTTGTTTAGTTTTTCTTTTTAAAGGATTAATTTAAATGTATTAGTTTTTTGCCCGGAGGCTGATTTATAAGCTATGCACACACATCACTCACCTCCTGAAGCTTTTTTCATTTTCTCCTAGTGCATCTAACAGATTCTTCTATTGTAACAAAGCTATAGTAAATAACCTATATGTTTATTAGAGAATAAATATTTAGTTAATTTAGCCATCTTTGTTCTTCCAGCAGAAATTATGTCTAAGCAATAAAAATCTAATACGACGTTTCTGTGTCGTCTTTTTGTTTTTATCACTGTTGGTGATTTAAACGTCTGTTTTAATGACAAACACAAGTTAATATTCTTAATTTTAAAGTTAAACTTTATTCACAGACCTTGTTATGATTTGTCGTATATGAGAAAGACTAATGTTGAAAAAGGGAGGATTAGATAAATAAACTGAAATGCTGTGTTTAGAGAAGAAGAAAAAGGAAGTAATAAATAATTAAGTCTAATAAAAGTCAGTAATGCGACAATACCAATGCCAATTACCTTTAACCAGCACTAATGTCTACATAAGATTACTTAACTATTTAATTAACTGTCAACTATTTTGGTTATCAATTTTTTTTTTAATTATTAAAACAAATTTCTTGCTTTCTCTGCTCCATTATAACTTATCAACAAAAAGAAAACAAAATTGTTTTTTAAATTCATCACAGAAAAGAGAAGAAAGTAATGTTTTCCCCTAAATTTGTATTTTTGGTTGTAAATATTTTACAGCACTTTCTTTAGCAAGTTTATAAAGTTTAGTATTATTATGGCTATCATTATTATCATTGCTATAGACTAGATCATACAGTATGAACATGTTAAAAGAGTGGAACTGTCAGATGTAAAAGATCAAATTTTTACTACGTTTCATAGTTAAAAATAGTTAATAGTTAAAAATGACAATTCACTATAATAAAGTATTAGGTTTTTCCAGATCAGTTTGGTTTAAAATGAACATGTTTTATGTTTATGGTCTAACAAAATAAATCAAATAAGGACAAATATTGAGAGAATATATCTGAAACTCAATAAAACCCCACGTCATCTTTGCTAATATGTATTTGTAATACTCCAGCTTCAACAGTAGACAGTATTAGTCCACAGTCCACAATATTATTGGATGAAAACCTTTTTGTCCTTAAAGGGAGAAGGAAGTTTAAGGTTAAATTTAATAAAAAACTTGCTGATTTTTCTTATTATTTAATAATTTTAAATCCAGTTTAATGTATGAATGTGTCACATGGTTTACATTCATCCATCCTTTCATTCATTCATTCACACACACACACACAGCCGATGTCACTGAGTTACCTGATTTCACCTAAATAATCAGCGTAAATCTCTCAGTATATCTCCTCTACGTCAACTGCGTAACTTAATGACGTAGGTTAGTCGAGGCGATGAGGTACAAATGAAAGGCAGGTGAGTTTTCTCGTCTTTATTGAACTTATAGCTGTGGTTTATCACATTATGTCTGTTTTTAAAAACATTTAAAGTCATTTTTGGATTATAAATTTAACGTTTTTGTGCATTAATCTGATGTTATTCATGCCAATTTACTGTTGCTACCGTGATAGCTTTACTGTTAGCTTCCTCACATTAATCACACATGGATGTATGTTAGCATGTTAGCCGGCTAACTAGCGTCATAGATTTGGGATTAAAGTCATAGTTATTACTGATGCTGTTTGTTATTTTTCTTTCAGAAAAATTCACTTTTGCTCATATATTTGACAGAATTTTTAAAGTATTTTTTAAAATATTTTAATTCTGTGAAAAAAAACTTATTGGTGTCTGAAAACTTATACTTATAGCCAAATAAAATCATTTTATTATCACATATTTTTGTTTTCATATTTAAAATTGCTACAAGAAACGTTCAATCAAGTTTATTGATATATTACATCATGTTATTTACATCATGTTATATTGTTATTTACATAATGGCCTCATTCAAAGGCTCATTTAAAAATATTTAAAGGATTAAAACAATAAAAAATGTTTTTGATACCTTAAACATATAATATAAAACAGTAATGAAGTATAAGTGGTTTACTTTCAGTGTCTTCAATATGTTTTTGTTTCTTTGCTCTTGGAATATTAGAGAATTTAATTTGCATATTTTGGACCAAATGACAAATTGACTGACATGGAAAATAATCAGATTCATAGATTATGAAAATATTTGTTGGTTGCAGCCTTTTTGCAGTTATGTATGTCATGTTTACATTCACCATATACACATTTACAGTATATTCACTATTTACCCAGATCATATTGACTCACAATATGTCATATATTACACACATTTACTCAAATTTAGTCATAGTTTACACCTTTATGTAGCTCTGTGTACATACATACATACATACATACATACATACATACATATACACACGCACATATGTGCACTGTATAATGTGTGTGTGTGTAAAACCAGTGTAAAGCTGTTCATAAATACAGAATATTTACTACCATAACTTTTCCACATTTTAGCCTGAGCTATTCTTAAAGGTTTGTTTAATTGCTGTTTCTCTTTATCCCAACCAGGAGAGGGCGCTGAGTGACAGACTCTGGTTGAAGTGAAAATTCTCATCAGTGTTTTTTGAGGCTGAAGGTAAGAGAAGAGAAATCCAACACCCTGACACAAATGTTATAATCTGCTTTTAATCCAGCGGGATTAACGCTTTTTAAACAGAGGGACTCCTCGTTGTTTAGTCATGGCCACGTAAACTTACTAGTCAAGTTTATTCATACAGCCCAACATCACAAGCACAATTTGCCTCAAACACCCTCTGACCTTTGACCCTCACATGGAGTGAGAAAAATGGGAGAAACCACAGAGCCACAAAGGAGGGATCCCTCTGTCGGGACGGACAGACACATGTCCAGAAACAAGTTCTGTAATAAATAACATAAATGAACCAGTTACTGTCCCCAGATAATTTAAAGGTCACACAGAATGGTCTTTTGGAACCAAAAATCCAGATTACTGATGTCTGCTTAGATAAACTAAATAATATTTCTGGTCAAAAACCTCATAGTCTCTTCAGATTAAGACAGATTATTGCTGCTCTCTGCCAGCCTCTGAACAGTCACTCTGTTTCTGAGCTAATGCCCCGCCCCCCAGAACACTGAGTCTCTCGTGATTGGCCAGCTATCAGCTGACTGATCTTCTTCTTCTTCTTCTTCTTCTTCTTCTTCTTCAGGTTGAATGTTCACGCCCATGACCGGTTGTAGCTGTTGGGGGAGGGTTGGTTGCACGGCACATGTGGTTTTGAAAAGTCCAGTTTCGTTATGTAACTTACATAACGAAACTGGACTTTTCAAAACCTCTTGCTGGAGCTCAGGTAAACAGAGAAGCCCTTGTTTGTCAGAAGTGGCTGAAGTGTTTATTGTGACACTTTAGTGACGTTTAGACACAGGAAGGACACGAGGACACACCAAAAAACATCAGACATTTGATTTTACACTCAATGTCCTCTTTAACCCGCAACCAAGGCAGATGTGACTCCAGACCACCAGTCACTGACTCTCTCTCCCACCGATGTAGAAGCGGTGCTGAGCAGGATTATAGTCCACAAGGCTGCGGGTCCTGATGGCATCCCTGGACGTGTTCTCAGAGCGTGTTCTGGGGAACTGGCAGGAGTGCTGACGGACATATTCAACCTGTCCATGGCCCGTGCTGTGGTACCGACCTGCTTCAAATCCACCTCCATCGTACCGATACCCAAAAACTCCAACCGACCGGTAGCCCTCACCCCCATCATCACAAAATGCTTTGAGCGGTTGGTCCTAGCACACCTTAAATCCTGTCTCCCCCCCACCATGGACCCCCCACCAATTTGCATACCATCAGAACAGGAGCACAGAGGATGCAGTCTCCGTAGCGCTGCACTCCGTCCTCTCACACCTGGACAATAAAAACACAGAATGCTGTTCAGAGACTTCAGTTCAGCATTCAACACAGTCATCCCCTCAAAACTCATGGCAAAACGCACCAGCCGACCCCAACACGTACGGCTGCATAACCACTGTTCATCCACTGTTACCATCAACACCGGTGTACCACAAGGCTGTGTGACGAGTCCCTTCCTCTACTCCCTCCTCACCCATGACTGCAGACCTGCCGATGGTTCCAACACCATCATTAAGTTTGCAGACGACCCCACGTTGATCGGCCTCATCAAAGACAGCGATGAGGACGCCTACAGAGAGGAGGTGGATCGTCTGGCTGAGTGGTGCGACACCAACAACCTGCTGCTCAATACTGAGAAGACCAAGGAGCTCATCGTGGACTTCAGGAGGAATGCTGACCCACACAAACCCGTCCACATCAAGGGGGCGACGGTGGAGCGTGTGAACAGCTTCAAGTTCCTGGGAGTCCACATCTCCGAGGGTCTCACCTGGTCGACCGGCTGCTCCAAGCTGGTCCAGAAGGCTCACCAGCGCCTCTTCTTTCTGAGGACTCTGAGGAAGAACCATCCGTCCTCAGACATCCTGGTGAACTTCTACCGCTGCACCATTGAGAGCATCCTGACCAACTGCATCACAGTCTGGTACGGGAGCTGCTCTGCGTCGGACCGGAAGGCGTTGCAGAGGGTGGTGAAAGCCGCCCAATGCATGGCCAGAACACCGCTTCCTGTCATATAAGACATCTACAGGAAACGGTGTCTGAAAAGGGCTGGGGAAATCATCAAAGACTCCAGTCACCCAGCACATGGACTCTTCACCCTCCTGCCCTCTGGGAGGCGCTACAGGAGCCTCTGGACTAAGACCAGCAGGTACCGGAACAGCCGGAACAGCCACAGCCACAGCCACCCATAACTGAATACACACACACACACACACAATGGTCAAAAACAACAAACAATGGACTGAACCACCACCTACAACTACCTGCACCTGATATCTGTAAACTAATGTAAAATACATCCAATATTGTAAATGCTGTACAGATAATCACGCTGTATACAATGATTATATCCATACTTGTATTTATATTTATAGTCTGTTTATAGTCCCTCATATTTATAACCATGTGTGTAACTTGTTCATAGCCTGTACGTTCACTACAGTTATAGTCTGTATATACTTATAGTCATGGCATATTCATAACAATATTCATGTTTATATCTCCTTCATACAGTGTACATTTGTAATATATTTGCTAAAGCGCTTCTGGATGGATGCAAACTGCATTTCGTTGCTCCGTACTTACACTGACATGTGCAATGACAATAAAGTTGAATTCTATTCTATTCTACTCTAATAAAACTACGCAGGCAGTGGAGGGACCAGTGTAAGTTTTAATATGATTGAAACCTGAACTGTCCCTTCATCATCTGATTACATCACATCATTCAACTTTAACAGTGAATTTCAATGGACATTATCAAAAACATCTCAGTTAGGTATCCTGATGCACACATGCCTTCATTTTCAAAAAGATTAACTGGAATTAACTATTTATTTAATAAAAAATATTGTTTAAAAATGTAACTTTTAACCCCCCATGTTACCAGTGGCATTCCTAAGACTATTATCACTAACAGTGAATGTCAGTGTACCAGTGCATAGTGGGAAAATTACCCTGAAGTGGAATTATATCTATTTAATAAAAATCATAATCTAAATTTAATTAAGTCACATTATTTACCAGTTTACAGATTATTTAGTGCAGGTTGAGGAAAGTAGGTGTAAAAATGTCTTTTTGTTTGCAAGTTTAGTTTTTATTTAAGACGAGATGAAATGAAATGTGTGGGTTTTTTATTTTTTATTATTTTAACCCTAACCCTTGTCTGCACGTCTGATCAGTGAAGCCTGACAGACAAATAATCCTGCTGCTTGATGCCACAGACCAAGTGTAAGAGCAGACAGCAGTCGTTTTGTGCTGATGAAACGCTGTGGTCTCCTCTGGTGACTCACACACTGACTGTGGTTTTTCACCCACACATGTTGGCACACAACCACGCTTAGGTTCGTTATTGACTGCAGCGTGCTGCTTCGCTGTGTGCGGAGGAAGTGTCTGCACCTCAGACCCATCCTCTGATTTGCTTTTACTTTTGTTTCTACAAGAATGAAAAACTTCCATAAATATCCAAAAGTTCTGTTTTATTCAGAAAATGTGAAGAAGTTTAAGAGAAGTTTCTTTCTGTGTCTGTCAGGCTGCAACTAATGATTATTTTCTCCATTACGCAATTACCTGTTTGGTTCATGTCAGAAATGTCAGAAAATGTTGATCAGTCTTTGTCAAACCTGGAAATGATGACGTTCTCAAATGTCTCCATCAGTAAGTTCAAATGTCTTATTTTGTCAATTCGGCATTCAAAATCCACAAAGTGACCACACGAGGCAGCAGTAGACCAGCAGCTCCTGTGTCCCTGTGAGCTAAAATCACTGATTTTCTCTATGGACTTTGGTGTGGGAGAGTGAGTGGTTTACAAACTTCACTTTCCTGTTGGAAAAGTCTGTCTATCAGTGAGATAAAGACATGAACATATTATTAAGATATTGTAGACTTAAGCTGACATAGATTTTAATAGTAATTTGTTTTCTTTATCCGAAAACACATTTTTCTTCTGTACCAAAGTCCATAGAGAAAATCAATGATTTTACATCACAGCACACAGGAGTTGTTGATCCACTGCTGCCTCCATCACTAAGTTCAAATGTCTTATTTTGTCAATTCGGCATTCAAAATCCACAAAGTGACCACACGAGGCAGCAGTAGACCAGCAGCTCCTGTGTCCCTGTGAGCTAAAATCACTGATTTTCTCTATGGACTTTGGTGTGGGAGAGTGAGTGGTTTACAAACTTCACTTTCCTGTTGGAAAAGTCTGTCTAACAGTGACATAAAGACGTGAACATGTTCTTTAAGGTATTGTAGATTTTTTCATTTCAGTGTATTGTAGATTTTTTATTAGCCGAGTGTGTTGTGTATTCGCTAAAATCAGTTTCTCTGTTGTCCCTTGTAGCCTGGTTTTCACAGGGTGCTGTCGGCAGTTACAGAAGTTTCTGAATTATCCCTTTAATTAAAAACTGCTTTTACTGACATTCAACATTTTACCAACTGATGTTGCTGTATCTGTATAAAAAATTCCATGTTGGACATCTGAGTCTCTTAAAAGATTAACTATTATTATAAATAACAATTAAAAACATCACACTTTCACTTTTACTGTCCTCATTTGACTCATCAAAACCATAATGTGGTTATTCAGGAGGGTCCCCACGCTGGTCCCAGCAGAGTTGAGTATTTACTGTACATGTCAAAATATAAATACAGATGTGTGTGTGTGTGTGTGTGTGTGTGTGTGTGTGTGTGTGTGTGTGTGTGTGGTTATTTTTTGAAACAGGAACACAAGTTATTTTAGTCGGAGTGGGTAACAGTCAAAGTAATAAATACTTTACCAGAAAGAATGTGGCAACTACAGATGTGAAACTTTCTCTGCTCATGTGTGGTTCTAGTTCCTGAGTCCAGTGTCAGTCCAGGTATTTGCTGCTTCTGAATCTGGTCGCGTTGAACCCAAA
This sequence comes from Brachirus orientalis, assembly GCA_016785285.1. Lineage (NCBI taxonomy): Eukaryota > Metazoa > Chordata > Actinopteri > Pleuronectiformes > Soleidae > Brachirus > Brachirus orientalis. The sequence goes on from JAFBJR010000523.1 coordinate 337,965, forward strand.
CTGCTGCAGGCGTGTTCCGTCTGAGCTCCGCTGGTTTTCAAATGATTAAACATCATCAGAATCAGAATTTAGAAATAATTTGACTGCATGATTCGCATTAAAGTTCTCCTGGTAACAAGTTGAAATTAAGAAATTGAAAAAAAAAATCTTAAATGGCCCCAAAACTCAGTGAAAATACTTTACTTAAATTTTACAATCCACTGTATTTAATGAAACACATTTAATACGCATAGTTGATCAAAGTGCTGTACAGTTATAAGGCAAATATTTGAAAACATAAACAGAGCACATCTCGTTAGTGACTGCACTGATTAATCGATTATTAATAAGCTGTTTTAATAATTGATTAATCAGTTTGAGTGTTTTTTATAAATAATTAAAACCAGTTTCTGTGATTTTTTCAGCTTCTTAAATGTGAATATTTCCTGGTTTCTTTGCTCCAAATAACAAAGAAATTATTAAAACTGAATCATTGTATGGACTAATTGATGTGAAAATAATCCATAGATTAATTCATAAGAAAATATAGTTTTTTGTTGGAAATAAATATTTTTAAAATGTATAAATGGACGTAAGATTGCCCACATTCCCGCATCATTTGGTTGACTTTCGTAAGCTTTCAGAACATATTTGTGTGCGTCTTATATTACAGAAACATTACAGACGTTTCCAAATAAGGCAAATAATCAAAATAAAAATGTAACTTTATTATTGTAATGTTAGAAAATATGCTCAAAACATCTACTGTGGTATAACATGTATCGAAATACCCAAGAATCTTAAATAGATCTTGAGGTTCTAGAATGATGGGAAGATGGGAAGATACCCTCTTGTGGTACTGTTTGTGATACAGACAGCATTATATTCATGATTATAATGAAAATAATGAAAATTCACCACAGTTTAAATCTTTATTGATGGTGTTTTTATCACAACACACACAACAACAGTGCATATCATCTCATTCTGAGGAACAAGATTGAGGAAATAATTTTTCTATGTGATAAGATTTGAATTTATTCACTGAGACAAGAGTGGAAAGTCATAAAATACAGAAATGTAATATACAGAAAAGGATGAGAAAGTACAAGATTATAATACACAAAAAGTACTACAATAAGATATATAAAAAGAGCAATATTATATGTACAAATGCAAAAAAGAACCACATTGTAGTGTTAAAAAATATTTGAAAAATAATTTCAACGACGTTAGATTTTGTGAATATTATAATAGAGATGCTTTTTGTAATTTAATGTCCCTTGTTTTGGGAATATAACAAGACATTTTGTTTAGTGTTAAGTTTTACCACTGACTTAACACTAATGTGTCTGATGTCGGAAATCCTGTCATCTGTCATATCAAACTCCCACAGGCTGTAAAAATGGGTTATCGGCAGTGATGGGAGGAAAAAAAGGCTCATTCAGCAGAAACTGCAGAAAACATTACACAGGTTTTGAATTTTGCCAAGTCAAGAAGGGAAAGTGTACTTTTTTCCTACACACACACACACACACACAGAGTTCCTCATTTGCAGCTTTATAAACCCAGACTCTTCGACGTTTACTCTCACATCCTCATCGTCGCTGAAACATCAAAACAGCCACTGACACGATGGTCAAACCACTGCTGTTCCTGACGCTGCTGACGCTCTGCTGCTGCATCACTACGCTGCACGGTCAGGCTCTTTCACTCTGCACATTTATGAATTTTTTCTTTCTCTCAGGTTAGTATTTTGTGAAGCTGAAGTTAGTGTAAAATTGGAAAACAATATTTTATAAATAAAAAAAGGGACTTTTAACTTATCTTCAAAATGGAAAACCTGTATTTCTATATTTTGTGTAGCCAAAGTTATTAAAACAAATGTGTCATCTGCATATGGAGACATTTTTTAATCTTCAGACTGGAAAAACAATATTTATTATATACTTTTTTTCAGCTTGAGTTATTAAAATAGAAATGTGTCATCTGCATACGGAGACATTTTTTAATCTTCAGACTGGAAAAACAATATTTATTATATACTTTTTTTTAGCTTGAGTTATTAAAATAGAAATGTGTCATCTGCATATAGAGACATTTTTTAATCTTCAAACTAGAAAAACAATATTTATTATATACTTTTTTTTAGCTTGAGTTATTAAAATAGAAATGTGTCATCTGCATATAGGGGCATTTTTTTAACCATCAAATTGTAAAACAATATTTTATAAAAAAAAAGAAATGTCATCTGTATATAGAGACTTTTAACTTATCTTCAAAATGGAAAAAAAATTATTTTTATATTTTGTGTAGCCAAAGTTATTAAAAGAAATGTGTCATCTGCATATGGAGACATTTTTTAATCTTCAGACTGGAAAAACAATATTTATTATATACTTTTTTTCAGCTTGAGTTATCAAAATAGAAATGTGTCATCTGCATATAGAGACATTTTTTAATCTTCAGACTGGAAAACAATATTTTTTTTATAATTTGTGACGCTAAAGAAAAATACATTCATCTGTATGAAATTGATTCTTTTATAATTTGTGTAGCTAGTAAATGAAAGTAAAAAGAGTAAAACGTATTATAAGTTGTGCAAAATGTATATTTTAATAGTTTGTGAAGTTAAAGTTGATTTAAAAACATCTGCATATAGAGATGTTTTACTAATATTAAAATGACAAAATATTTTATTTTATAAATTAAAACAGCTTAAATCTGACTTCTGCTTCTTTTTTTTCACCAGCTTTGCGTCGACATGGATGTTACTGCATTCAAACCATGCCTAACCGCATCCCCACTTGGGCCATCCACAAACTGGAGGTGATTCCCATATCAGGACAGTGTCGCCGGACTGAGATTATGTGAGTAACTGTTAATGGGTTGTGAAAAATGTTGAATAATTATTAAAGTATTGGCAGTATGGGAGATTGAAGATTTGGTGAAATCTGAATTGACTCTGCGATGCATGATAGTATATTCCTCTGAAGTGTCATAAAACTTTATGTTTATATCAAATACATTATAGTTGTAGTCAGAACTAGGGAGCTCCGAGGTCTTAGTTGGGGGTTTTAGCGTTAATTAAGCTTCTGTCGTATTAGTTTTGAAGTAAATCAGTCGTACACATAGTACTGTTTTTATGTTTGAGCATGTGGCTACGTTGTAAAGTACCATATAGAGGCTAGCTTGAGTTCCAGTTCTGACTTCTGACGTAAATTAAAGGCACCATAATGCTTGTGTGGGCGTGGCCTAAAGCCTGGTGCTGGGGGCGGTTCTTTTGAGTGACTGGAGCAGCATCCGTCATGGCTGATTTTGTAGCTACAGTTGCTGCTGCTGCTTCTTGTTGTTTCGGCTTCTGCCTGTAGGGGTCGCCACATCTGCCTCCATCTTGTCCTGTCCCTTATGTCCTGTCTTTCAGAGAGCGTCTCCTGCACGTTTGTTGTTCTGTTTGAGCTGAAACACACGTAGCTTTTCTCATCTTCTGTCTGAGCTTCATGTCGAGTCTCCAGTTTAATCTGCACTGAAATGAAAAATCCCTCTGCTTTTCCACAGAATCACCACAAAGAGGAACAACACTGTGTGTATTGATCCCCAGGCGGTGTGGATCAACAGGCTGCTCATTGAGCTGCAGAAGAAATGACCTTACTAGGTTTGTATCTTCATCATCATCATATATGAACATCTGACCCAAACAGAATGACTTCAGTTTACAGTGTGTTGATCAGATTCAGACGCTTAAAGTTAAACTTCTCTTTTTTTGTTAAAAAATAATCTCATTTAAAGTTTCTTACAAGCTTGAATTAAAATGTTACTGATGTTGTTATCAGTCCATCCTTATTTATATAGCACTTTTCATGATAAACAAAATTTAAAATCTCCTCAGTGTATACAATTAAAACATAAATTGATCATAATAATATGAAAAAGGAGCTGAGGAAATGTTTTCTTACTAGTCTGCAAATCAGGAAACACTCTCGGGAGAGTTAGAGGTAAATGAATAAAAGTAATCGTTAAAAAAAATCAAAGTGATAAGCAGAATTAAGAGGATATAACTAATAGAGTAAACTAAAAATAAATGGATAAACCACATACAAAAGTAAGACTAGGTAAATTAAAAGTAAACAAAGAAGTGATTGAAAGAAGTTGTGTAAAAAAAGGCTAAAATATAAATAAAGTGAAAACTAGGAATCCAAACTATTAAACTATTAAAATCCAAACTAAAAATGTAGGTCTGTTTTTAAAATAATCCAATCATTAGTCTTCATCACAAAAGCTGACTGTGTGCTGTTGCCATGGAGATAGTCATTTAGATGTTTTGTTTGTTTTTGTTGCCAAATTTAACGTTTTTAAAACATTTTTATCATCAGATTCTTATCAGCTGATTTAAAAATCAACACGAAACGCCACATCACTGTGTCTCCTAACGTTGTTTTAGATTATAACCACGTTTCTGTTTAATAAAAATATTCACTTTGCTGGATGTGTAAAATGTCTATAATTCTGAATTGTTCCCAGTTAAATTCTCATTTCACCTTGATCACGTCACATTTATCTGTTTTTCACCTTTCACTTCATTCATAATAATAACCTGCTCTTGTTTTCTTGTGTTTTTAATCTCAGGACGCATGAAGCCTCGATCGCTCTGTGGCAGTTATGAAACTGTGAAATAACTGAGCCAAAGAATGTCTTTTTGTCATTTATATTTCACTTCATAATTCTCTTCATTCCATGGATCTTTCTACTGTTTTTCTGTGGAAAATAAAATCTAATAAAATGTTCCCATGGCTTCCTTACGCATCGTTGCTTTATTGATGCACAGATTCTTTCAGATATTTTATTTTGGAAATCTTTTAAAAACCTTGTCCAATCAATGGGATTTTTATTTATTTATCCATTTCTATATTATTTTCCACAGTATAACAAATAAAAATGAATATTATTGTTATCTTATGTAAAAACTAGGGATGAGCTGATAAGATACTCAGTATCACTGTATTGGACAGATTAAAAATATAATATAAAATTTGAAAATATACAATCTAGAAATCCTTTCTACACCACATACTTCACTATGCTCAGACTAAACATGCAAATAAAAATCAGCAACAGCGTTTTAGCTGAGTCATGTTTTGGGCTGTTTATTTCAAGAATATTTGTGACACATTTGGAGAATTAAGTCTTTGAAATACAACCCCAGTTCATTTTTAAAGAGGACATTGAGTGGAAAATCAAATGTCTGATGTTTTCTGGTGTGTCCTCGTGTCCTTCCTGTATCTAAACGTCACTAAAGTGTCACAATAAACATTTCAGCCACTTCTGACAAAGAAGGGCTTCTCTGTTTACCTGAGCTCCAGCAAGAGGTTCTGAAAAGTCCAGTTTAGTTACGTAACTAGCACATTTGCAGTGCAGCGGACCCTCCCCCAACAGCTACTCCTGGTCATGGACGTGAACATTCAACCTGAAGAAGAAGAAGAAGAAGAAGAAGAAGAAGAAGAAGAAGAAGCACCGTGGAGCAGTCAGTCAGCTGGTAGCTGGCCAATCACAAGAGACTCAGTGTTCGGGGGGCGGGGCATTAGCTCAGAAACAGAGTGCCTGTTCAGAGGCTGGCAGAGAGCAGCAATAATCTGGCTCAATCTGAAGAGACTATGAGGTTTTTGACCAGAAATATGATTTAGTTTATCTAAGCAGACATCAGTAATCTGGGTTCAAAAAGACCATTCTATGTGACCTTTAAAGTAAATAAAAACAGAATGAAATGATTTGCAAATCTCTTAAACCCATATTTTATTCCCAATAGAACATAAACAAAATATCAGATGTTGAAACTGAGACATTTTACCATTTCATGAAAAATATGAGCTCGTATAGAACTTGATGGCAGCAACAGGTCTCAGAAAAGTTGGAACAGGGTGATGTTTACCATTATTGTGTAGCATCTTCTCTTCTTTTAACAAGGGTCTGTAAACATCTGGGATGTGAGGAGACCAGTTTCTGGACTTTTAGGACAGAAATGTCCCATTCTTGTCTGATGCAGGATTCTAGCAGCTCAACAGTCCTGGACCTTTGTTGCCAGATTTTTCGTTTCATGGTGCTCCATGATGCTGTTGTGATGATGCAGTATGTGCTTTAACGTTGTCTCACTGAAATATACAAGTCCTTCCCTGAAAGAGACGTCGTCCAGATGGAGCAGATGTTGCTCTAAAACCTCTATGTACTTTTCAGCATTGATGGTGTCTTTCCATGTGTCAGCTGCCCACACCATAGGCACTAATGCAACTCCATACCATCAGAGATGCAGGCTTTTCAACTGTCCACTGATAACAAGCTGGACGTCCCTGTCCTCTTTAGTCCACAGGACACAGCGTCCATGGTTTCCACAGAACAGTTTTCCATTTTAAATGAACAGTTTTCCATTTTAAATGATGTTTGGTCCATTCTTCTTCTTCTTCTTCTTCTTTACATGATACAGCTTTAACTCACATTTGTGGATTGAACGGTGAGCTGTGATTTCGGGAAGTGTTCCTGAGCCCATGCAGTGATTTCCAGTAGAGAATCATGCCTGTTTTTAAAACAGGGCCTTTGACCTTTGACCTTGCTCACAGAGACTCCTCCCGACTGATCTTTTAATGATATTATTCCCTGTAGATGGTGGTTCTTCAAAGTGTTCACAATTTTACATTGAGGGACATTTTTCTGAACATTTTCTGTTCAACATTTTTCAGACACAGTTTGTCACAGATTGATGAACCTCTGTCCATCTTTACAGAAATACTCCTTTTATACTTTTATACTAGTCATGTTACTGACCTGTTGCCAGTTAACCTAGTTAGCTGTCAAATGCTCCAGTTGTTTTTTAATTTGTACCATTTACTTTTTTCAGCTTCTTACATGTGAATATTTTCTGGTTTCATTGCAGCCTTATGGAGCCTTTTTGTTGCTGCCATCAAATTCAGTAAAAATACCAGTTTTTGGTACGAGTGCAAATCTTTGTCAGGATTTGTGAGGTTGGAAATCCAGGTTTGAGGGGCTGTTCCTTTGACGGGAGCCCTCAACTCGGAAATTCCGGCTTCCGACTTAAACTGGAATGCACCATCAAGCAACTGGAAAACTCACATTGTTTGGTTTTAATGTAGCCAAATCCACAGGAAGTGGAAAAGGCACAAAACAAAACAGTAATCTCCCAATTTTACTAACTAATATCAGACAATTCAAATGAAAATAAATTCTTGCGAGACATTTTATTTTATTAAAATCCTAAATCCAGTATTTTGTGAACAATGAGGTTCAGATATTTTTTTAGATAACTAATCTGTACCAGTAATTTGAGTAATTTTATGAACCAACATGAAACACCATCAGTTCAGTACTACAAATAATGAAAGAAGTAAAGTTTGCAGATTTAAACAGAAGTTGGTGTATCATGTATTTTTTACAGATGGTAACTTTGTCTTTTTATTTGGCCCATGACCATCTATTTTTATTTTTATTATTTAAACCTTAAACTCCTTTCACATTCATATTTCACATGTATTACTTGTTGTTATAGTTTTTTTGTTGTTGTTGTTGTTGTTTACGTTGACTTGCAGTAAATGTGGCCTGAAAAAACTCTTTTTAAAAAAAAAAAAAAAAAAAAAGTTGATATATCATTAGTTATTGTCATCATAAAAAAACATCCACTCTGGCACTTGAACATTTCTTAAAATATAAATAAAATAAAAACACACGATGATAAAGATGATTTAAAACTCCAGTTTTTCTGAAACAAATTTATTTAAACACTTCTTTTCAACTTTCTGTCGACTCGAGAATTTTGAAATTCCCAAATTTGTTTTTGGGAATGGAGCAAAAGTGCGGCAGTAGTTTTATCAAAAAATGCACAAAGACATGGGAATTGAACTACAACTGCAGCATGAACAGACAGTGTGTGTGTGTGTGCGTGTGTGTGCATGTGTGTGTGTGTGTGTGTGTGTGCACGTACATCCCCTGTGCTTACGAAGGATTTTCCAGAATCATAGCTTCCTGTGTGGTTCTGCTCGTACACTGCGACTCCGGGAGTCTTGAAGGTTTTTTTTAGAGCTACTGCTCGATGCATAGCACAGCCCTGAGTTACAACTTACATAAAGGGCTATTACGTCTAATCATCTGACACAGAGATACAAAGTTAGAGTCCACAGGAATCTGACGTTAAGAGGCTCCGACGACCGATTTCATAGTGAGCCTCTGTGAATACATTCAGCTCCTGGTTATGAATCATGAGCTGATTCTTCTCAGGACGTTTTTTTATTGTCTGGCACTGATGAATAAATATAATCTGATTACCACACAGGTCATTCAGTGAAGGGGGAGGGGATTCTTTGGCCGCTCAGGTGAAGTGAATCAGGATGACATTCTGTAAAGACTGCAGATTTTCAAAACAAACAAAAAAAGTACAAAGCTTATTGTTAGTCAAATAGGGTTTCATTATTGCCAATATATTTGTTAAAGGGATAGTTCATGTTTTCTGAAGTGTGGTTGCACTTTATGTTCTCCTGAGCTCAGAATTAATAGATTTTAGCCACTTCACAAAAGACTTGTCTAATAAAATCTACATTAGTTGGAAGTCTACAATAACGTAATAATATGTTTGTGTCTTTATCTCACTGTTAGACAGACTTTTCCAACAGGAAAGTGAAGTTTGTAAACCACTCACTCTCCCACACCAAAGTCCATAGAGAAAATCAGTGATTTTAGCTCACAGGGACACAGGAGCTGCTGGTCTACTGCTGCCTCGTGTGGTCACTTTGTGTCACTGAGGTATGTCCAGATTAAATATTTTTAATGCTGAAATCACAACTATAAACATTTGAACTTACTGATGGAGGCAGCAGTGGATCAACAACTCCTGTGTGCTGTGATCACTGGAGTTGTGGATCCACTGATTTTCTCTATGGACTTTGGTGTGGGAGAGTGAGTGGTTGATTAACCTCAGTTTCCTGTTGGAAATGTCTATCAGTGACATAAAGAAATTAACATACTCCGTAGATGTCATAGATTATATTAGGAGAGACTTTTGTTAAAGGCACAGTATGTAAAATTTAGTATCATTTATGTTGCAGCTGAATCTCCCTCACCTCACTCTTCTCTTCCAAGAAACTATGTAGCCTTCTGTTATCATCAAGACAAAATATCCTGATACAAAATAGAAAAAGGCTCATTTTGGACTCATGAAAAACATCAATTCATACAATTTGAAGATTGAGCACATATAAAAAAACAAGCTTCATCATTTTACCTTTGATTTCTGCAAAATCTCATCTACATTTTACACACTAGACCCTTTTTTTCCTTGTGTTTCCACTGGCAGCCATGTTTTCACTGAGCTCACACTCCCCCACCTGTTAAGTACCTGGTACAACCACACATTCCAAACATCCTGAATTATCCCTTTAAAAGCTATTTTAAACAGCACTGGAGCAGATTTGGCTGCAGCTGTCGACGTGTGCTGCACATGACAGCGAGCATCAATCGACCAGGGTGAAAACTCCTGATCTCTCTGTACGTCAGATGTTTATCACGATCGGTGAGAAGGTACGAGACCCGTATTCCAGCAGAAAAGTGAACGTAGACTGTGAGGAGGAGATACCGCTTTTTGCGTCCGATACGATACCAATACCACAGACTTAGATCTTTAATTTTGCGTCAATCTACATTTTTTCGGCAAAGTGACGCGTGTGATATTTGACATTTTTGGATTATATTGGATTGTACGTTTTTAATCTGTTTGATATCTAATCCAGTGATTTTGACCAGTATCGGACCGGTACTGAGTCTGGTATCGGCTCGTCCCCAGTGTTCCCCACTGTGCGGGAGCTGATCTGAAAGCCTCCTCTGAACAGTGCATTCATGTTGTCAGTGCTGTTGATTCCAGCTGTGACATGAGATGAATTCATGTTGTCATTTCAAAGCTCAGTGTCACTGAGACATGACACGACGTGAAAAATGCACAGTAAGAACTTTTAAATTTAAAAACGGCACATTTTTTTATCTGTCATAGTGTAGAATTATTATTATTATTATTATTATCATTATTATTTATCTGATCAAAATTTAAAATTTGTACCTTTCACATCCTTATATAACATTCAAATATGCTAATTGTAGTAGGGCTGCAACGATTAATAATCGATTAAACGAATAATCGTTCAACTATCTTGATCATCAATTAATCATTTTGATTGTTCTTTAATAATTAAAAGTTTTTCAGTTTATTTCAGCTTCTTAAATGTGAATATTTTCTGGTTTCTTTGCTCCAAATAACAAAGAAATCATTAAAACGGAATCATTTTAGTTTGTGGACAAAACAAGACGTTGGAGAACTTCATCGTTTTTCAACATTCTCTGACATTTTACAGAACAAACGATGACTCAGTGAATCGATTATGAAGATAATCGTTAGTCGCAGCCCTAAATTGTAGTGTAATATGTAGCGTTTCTTTTTCTTTACTCCAAAAAGATTTACTCACATCAGCTGACACCTGTGGAGCAGATTTATGTTAAAAAGGTTTGTTGTCATAGCAACAGTAGGCCATGATCATGGGAAAAAAAAAAGCAGCTTCATCCCAAATCCAACATTTGGTATCAATAATTTTTCAAAGGGAAAATAGAATAAAACATTTACAGTGTGCAAAAACAAACAGGGCGAATACTTCACTCCTATTGGTCGGTGTCGTAGAGCTGGAAGGGTTCGGATGGTTTCTGTGTGAACTGTACACGGTCCTGTATAAACGTGTGGGGGGGGGGGGGGGGGGGGGGGCAGTGTTTAAAAGATGGGGTAGGGAGGAGGAGGGGTAGTGGGTAGTGGGCGGGGCTCCGTCAGGCCGCACTACCTGTTGACGGGCAGGTGCAGCCCGTTGAGCGGGTTGAGAGGGTGGGGCAGGGGAGGGCGGAGCTCTAGCTGGGCCAGCAGGGAGAAGTGGTCCGAGGGGATGTGGGGGTGGGGGCAGCCCGTGATGTTGTTGTCGACCAGCCACTGGCTGTCCAGCGGTCCCAGCAGACCCAGCACGCTCATGTGGGTCTTCGAGAAGAAGATGTAGTCGATCACACCCTGTGGACATAAAAGACGTCATGTGACGGCAGCTCAGGGCGGGGCATCTACTTACTTACAGTTTTTTGACTTAAGAATATATTAAATAATCATAATTTTCTGGATCTCTCTCTCTGTTAGAAGGAAGCTGACGTTTGTAAACCACTCACTCTCCCACACCAAAGTCCATAGAGAAAATCAGTGATTTTAGCTCACAGGGACACAGGAGCTGCTGGTCTACTGCTGCCTCGTGTGGTCACTTTGTGTCACTGACGTAAATCTGAACAAAGGATTTCAAAAACCGAAATGACAAAATAAGACATTTGAACTTAGTGATGGAGGCAGCAGTGGATCAACAACTCCCACACCAACAACACTTTGGTGTGGGAGAGTGAGTGGTTTATGCCAGCTTAAGTTGATGATGTCTTCCTGATTTTTTTTTTTACTTGAACATTTCCAACTGCAAACTGAAGTTTGTGTCCCTCCGTAAACCACTCACTTTTACAAATCTTCAGTTTCCTGTTGGAAAAGTCTGTCTAACACTGAGATAAAGACATGGACATATTCTTTAGATACTATAGACATGAAATGACTTAGATTTTATTCAATCCTTATCACTGTTTAAAATGTATTATCTAAAATACAGTCTTATTTTAGTTTTATGATGGTTTTAATTACAAGTTTTGGAAAGAAAATAATGGTAGTACATAGTAACCAACGTATATTTCTAGTTACTGATTAATAATTCCATAACCTTTCAGTATAATGTGAATCGAAAGACACGACAGCTCAGTAGATGCTTGTACAGAAACCTCAGCTCACAAACTAAAGACAACATGCCGTGAGAATGTATCTCTGTCGATCACACAGTCTGTAGGTGTTCACACTTCCATCCACTAAGCTCATCAGGGAACATTAACATTAATGGCAGTTAAAGAGAGAAATGAGTCATTAGCAACAACATTCACCATCCAGCGTTTTATAAATGAGTCAGAGCTGAACAAAAGCATCACCAGTGAGAAAATGAAGCGAGAAATGTAAAGTTTATTTCACACATACAGAAAAATTCCCTTAGTCTGATTAATGAACACGGGTGGTTAAAAACATGGAGACTCCGCCCACACACACACGCGTTTTATTGTGTTTATTATCTCTTTCGAGCTCGGTTACCATTTTAAATTAATACCGGTCTATAAGGCTCACGGCTCGACAGGGTGTTTCGCTCACACAAACAGTGTGGCAACATGTTCTCATGTGAAAATGAACACAACTATGTTCACTTGGAAATTAATCTGAAAATACCTTAAAAACACCACAACATTTTGGAAAAGCTGATGTAAAAATCATGCAGTTATGGTGTCAACAATCACAATGCAGCCTGCAAATTCCTGGAAGGACTGATTAACAGCAAAAGTAGAAGAGTGTTTTTAGTATTGATATAAATGTCGGTGTTTGTGAGTTTAGAAATCCAACTCGAGGGGGCGCTCCAGTTGTTGTCACAAGTCAGGACAACAACTGGATCACAACCAAGAGTCTAGAGGAGAAGCAGAAGTGTCACTGTCTCTCACTTCACGAGCTTTACTTAACTAGTACAGTAACTGTTCATTAAGTTCCTGTTTTGGGTGTATTTTTGGTGTTTGAATGGCCACTGTTATTATTAAACAACAAAATTCTGTTTGAATATTTTCGAACAAAGACAGAGATACTGAAATAATGATGGAATAATAATAATAATGACAAATAATTCAGGCGCTGCAGCGTCAGAGGGGGTAGCGGAAGCTTATATCAGTTATATATAGTAATATATCAGTTGCAATTCTGCCGATATCTCTCGCATTTCTTATCCAAACAATTTCAAAGTCTTAGTAAGTCACCTGCCAAGTGAACCGTGGGACAATAGTGTGATTAACCGTCAGACAAACAGATGTTCCTTGTATTTAAAGATAAACGTTGGAAGGTTTTTATGGAATTTATTAAGCAGAAGCTGAATAAATGTTGCCTTCCCCAGTGTTAGCACTGTTGGACAGTAGGAACACACTTCCTAGTTTGAAGTTGTTCCAGGTTTCATTGGTTTCCATTCATGTTGTGCAATCTGGAAGTGTTCGAAAAGTGCTCGAGTTGTCGAGCGCTAGAGAGTTTTGAAAGTCTGGTGGAGACCAGCATCAGCTTCTAACAGAAGAAGCTGATGCTGGTCTGCAGCAGAAAATAGTCACAACAGCCACGTGGGTGAGTTTTTACCTTGAAGTCGTACGTGTAGTTGGTGTAAGGCATCAGATTGTTGTCGTAGGCGCTCTTCAGCTGGAAGCTGTGTGTGATGCTTCCGTCCGAGTTGCCGTTCTTGCCGTTGCAGTTGAAGTTGGTCAGACACTCGTTGTAGCGCAGCTCCTTAAAGTCCTTGTGGTTCTCGGCGACGCCGCCGTTGCTCAGGTATTCGACCACACCTGGACGACACAGACGTTCACACTCTCACCATCAAACTGAAAAACACAGCGTGAGACTCAGACGTGAACAGAAAAGTGACACAGTTTTTACCAGAATCTGGCAGCGAGTTGAGGTCGGCACACAGGACGATGGGGATGGACGAAGGGTCAGAGGTCGGCGAGCCGGTCGCCACAGAGCCCGAGGCTCTCTCGGCGATGCTCTTCAGCTCCGACAGGAACATCATGGTCTGGATCAGCTTCACGTCCGAGTACTCGGGATCCCAGTGCATGTGGGCGTTTGCCACCAGGATGAGCTGCCGCTCCTGAGGAGGCTTCATGCCTGGACACGGAGGAGGAGGAGGAGGAGGAGGAGAGAAAAATGTGGAATTAAAACAATTATCAAAACCCGGAAAAGTTTTCATCAAGAAATTTTCCAAAAAAAAAACTGACTGTGATGAAACTTCAGAAACTTGAACGATTACAAAAGAAAAGAAAAACTAACCACAAACAGGAAGTTTCATCTGCTTATCAGTGTCAATACAAAACTACATAAACAATCCACACTGTGTAATCTGATGATGTGATCAAATTACAACAGGGGAGCCTTTTGAAACCAGTACATTTTATTATTCTAATCAAAGTCACCACTGACATCTGGTGGCGTAAAGACGTCACTGGAGATTTTCATCTGACATAATAAAAATATATAAACACTGTTATACAATAGCTTATTTCTAGTGGAAATAAGTTCTTTATTATTTTCAATTATCTACCAAACAGAATATTCTTGACAAAAACAAGCAACAATTAATAGCTCAATAAAAATCGTGGAGGTTCGTGTTTGTATTGTTGATAAAATTGGATCACACTGATTGATGTGGGAAGAAAAGGAGGCTTAAAGTTAGTGTCACTTTTTTTCTGTCTTACCCCCGGAGAACATGTCTTTGTTGACCTCGAGCAGAACGGCCACCCCGATGTTGTCTTTGGTCATCACTCTGTTCAGCATGACCTCTGAACCCTCCGAGTTGGCCATCGCCACCTGGTTAAACTCCACAGTGTGTTTCTGGACCAGAGTGAACCTGCAGGAAAAGGGACAGAGAGATTTTTGCACAATTTTAGTCACTTAACAAAAGTTAAGTCAAACTATCTTTTCAGTTTTGATGACAACTGAAGGCTACATAGTTTCTTAGAAGGGAAGAGTGAGGTGAGGGAGGTTCCGCTGCAGCATGAAATGTCACGTCTTTATCTCACTGTCAGACAGACTTTTCCAACAGGAAAGTGAAGTTTGTAAACCACTCACTCTTCCACACCAAAGTCCATAGAGAAAATCAGTGATTTTAGCTCACAGGGACACAGGAGCTGCTGGTCTACTGCTGCCTCCATCACTAAGTTCAAATGTCTTATTTTGTGATTTCGGCATTAGAAATCCTATGCTAACTTGTGACACAAAGTGACCACACGAGGCAGCAGTAGATCAACAACTCCTGTGTCCCTGTGAGCTAAAATCACAGATTTCTCTATGGACTTTGGTGTGGGAGAGTGAGTGGTTTACAAACTTCACTTTCCTTTTGGAAAAATATACATATTTTTATTTGACCTTTATTCGACCAGGTACATTTACAATGACGACCTGTCCAAGAGGTAGCATAAAAATAGGGCGCACACAAACCACAAAAAGGGTAAAAGAAAATCAACCACAATCTTGAACTATTCGTAACAATAACACGTGTGAAGTGAAAAAGGCTACATGCAGGGTTTTAAAAGAAAAGAGTGGAATGCATGAACTGAGTTTTAGTGTCTGATGCAGATCATTGCAGTCGAACACTGAGACAAAGACGTGGAGCATAATCTTAAAGACAGAATACACTTCATCTGCTCACAGTCCTGTAGAGTCCGGACTCACTTGTCGGTCTTGAAGAAGACGGCGCAGCCGTCCACGTGTTTCCTCTCCTGTTCAGAAACCAGTTTGGCACGAGATTTGGGACAGAAGTAGCCGTCGTAGCCGCGCTCCTTGAGCGTTTCTAGAAACATGGTGTAGTATTGCTCCGTCTCGACCTCCTGCAGAAACACAGGACAAGAACAAGGGTCAGTTCAGGTGTTACTGAGTAGTTTTCATGGTTTCCCTGATCCAGACGAGGTTACTCCAAAAAAGCAAGGGAGAATTTACCCTGAAGTCAAAAACATAACTATAGAAAGATGAAGAAAGAGGACAAAAAGCCGTTGTATTTGTTTACCTGTAGGCTGATGATGTCGGCGTCACAGCTGGTGATTTCCTCCATGATGCCTTTCTTCCGATATTCCCAGTTGAGAGCCCAGGACGGACAGTAGCCGTAGAGTTGCCGCGTGGCGTACTTATCACACAGCACGTTGTAACACATGACTGTGAACATAGCTGCAGGAAGAAAGAACAAGAAAAATAATAATTACATTTGTGATTATAAATACTGCCTGGCACTTAAATGGGTATATAGTATAGTATAGTATAGTATAGTATAGTATAGTATAGTATAGTATAGTATAGTATATTATAGTATAGTATAGTATATTATAGTATAGTATAGTATAGTATAGTATAGTATAGTATAGTATAGTATAGTATAGTATAGAGGCTCCTGCATTCGGACTTTTGGTTTAAAAACATATTCAATTCAATTTTATTTGTATAGTGCAAAAATATGACAAACTAACTTACACTATTAAGGGGGAAAATTAATCTAAGTTTATTAAGTTTATAATCTCTAAATAAATTCATCAATATCCGTATTGCAACAGCGCTTAACAGCAAGAAATGACATCACTGATGCCATATCATGATATGACGATATCCAGAATCTAAGACTTTAATATCCTGTCTCACATTAAAGTATCAATATAATATGGATTTATTGCCCAGCCCTCGTTAAAGTCATATGGAAAAGTGCGACATTCTGTAAAACATCTCTGTTGGCATTCAGCCTGTAATATTGGCCCATCATCTTTGACATTATACATGTATAATGTACTAATTTACTTTAAAAGAAACGGGGTACAACATTAAAACCAATAAAAACAATTATGTGCTTTAAAGCTAAATAAAGTTACCTGTGGGGATCATTTGGTCTCGCTCCTTCAGAGTGATCCACGGTCTCTGGGGCAGCTGCTCTGGATGAACTGGAAAATAAAGATTAGTGCTCATCACTTATTCATCACCACAGTGGTAAACCTTCACTTTATGTTGGATAGGGGGCGCCATCCAACATAAAGATCATCTGGGAGTCTGTTAGTGGATGTTTAGAATAGCTCATTATTTGGCAATCAGTCTGTTGGTGGATATATAGAATAACTCATTATTTGGCAATCAGTCTGCTGGTGGATATATAGAATAACTCATTATTTGACAGTACAGTCTGATGGTGCATGTATACAGTAGAATAGCTCATTATTTGGCGGTCAGTCCGGTGGTGGATGTTCAGAATAGCTCATTATTTGGCAACAAAGAAGCATGAATTCTGAAGCACAGACGTGTTTGTTTACCTGCTAGATTGTCGAGCATGTAGTTCAAAAGCTTCCTGGTTCCGTCGGGCTCCTGGTACAGGTTGAGGATGTCCTGGGACAAAGGGTTTCCTGCTCAACACACACACAGCAGAGACACAATGTCCAATAACAGCAGCCAGAATTCATGAGCGTGATTTACATCAGACTCTTATCATTTTTCTGCTAAGGCTTCAAACTCGAGCCACTTCTGTCAAACTCTTGTCGATCAAAGTCAAGAGTTTGGAAAATCACTTTAAACCAGAAATGGTTTGCTCTTTGCAGCCTTAGAATAAGCCTTTCATATGTACTTTAGACAAGGGCCTTGCTTTATGAGGGCGGCCATTTTCTACAGCAGCCCAGAGAGACAAAGCCGCCAGGTCAAGAGTTTTATGTGTTTCTTCATTCACATATCTGTTGAGCAGGTTACTTGACAGTCTTGGCGACTCTGGCAACTCTGACGTCGTTTGGAGTAGAAACGCATGAGGTATCAGTAGAAGTGCGACCGATGTCGCTAAATGAGCCGCCAGTCGTACTCAGGAGGAGAGAGGATACGCAAGGCAGCGTATCCTCTCTCCTCCTGAGTACAATGACGCTGAGATGAAGGAAGTGAACTAGTCTTCCCCACATTCCAGACTCACCTTTAAGCCCCAGGGTTTGTAACTGGAACAGCCTCCCAAGTTCATAAGGCAGAACTCGCAGTAGATTGTTGTTTAAAAGCAATTCCCTAAAAGCAACAAACAAAACACAAACATGTCAATAAGTTATTTTTCTCTCCAACAATCAGCGGATTCCTCTTCTCTGGTGTTTTTCTGTCACTTTCTGCTCAATTTTCACATCAGTTTTAGTCTTTAAATTAAAATGTATCTTTATCAATTTGTGTTTGTAAAACTTAACTTTTAAAATGAAGTTCATGTTTCTGTTTCAGTTTTTTAATAAATAAAATATATATATATATTTTTCAGCTTCTAAAATTCAGTTTGCAGTTGGAAATGAAAAAAAAAAAATCAGGAAGACATCATCAACTTAAGCTTGCATAAACCACTCACTCTCCCACACCAAAGTCCATAGAGAAAATCACTGATTTTACATCACAGGGACACAGGAGTTGTTGATCCACTGCTGCCTCCATCACTAAGTTCAAATGTCTTATTTTGTGAATTTGGCATTTGCAATGATTAATTCAGATTTACGTCAGTGACACAAAGTGACCACACGAGGCAGCAGTAGACCAGCAGCTCCTGGGTCCCTGTGAGCTAAAATCACTGATTTTCTCTATGGACTTTGGTGTGGGAGAGTGAGTGGTTTACAAACTTCACTTTCCTGTTGGAAAAGTCTGTCTAACAGTGAGATAAAGACGTGAACATGTTCTGAAGACGTCGTAGACCTTTATTCTGGCGTCCCCGTGGACAGCTGTCTTTTCCATCAGTGGGCGACTGACCTGAGAGAGACCATGTTGCCCAGTTCGGCGGGCAGACTCCGCAGCTTATTGGACGAAAGGTTCAGGTAGACCAGGTTGGGCAGCTTGGCGATGTCCGGCGGGATGCGGGTCAGGTTGTTGTCGTTGATGTGCAGCGTTGTCAGGTGAGTGAGCGTCCATAACGAGCTGCTCAGGCTCCTCACACGACCTGAGGAAACAAAAAACACACACGTCGACTGAAAACTACAGCGCCACCATGTGATGTCACAGGAGCGCTCACAACCGCTGTGACTCATATCCAGACCGTAACTGGTGCAAATGATTATCTTCATGACAAAACAAATAAAAAGTCCTGAATATTTGTCAGTTTTTAGAGTCAGACTATTTTATTTTCAGAATATTTTATCATTTTTATCAAATAATTCCATTGTCTTTCAATTTGGATGGTTCACTTCAAGATTTCTGTTTTGCAATTAATTGTGCAGCACTAATAAAAGTTCAAATGAGACAAATATTCAAACTAATTTTTCTTCTCACGTCAGAACAATGTCTCATTTCATGTAATCATGTGATGCTGTTCAGTGTGAAAAAAACCCACATTAAAGAACATTCAGAGCATCATGTGACATGAAATAAAAGCAGACATGGAATGCAGCTGTCGGTGCAGAATTCTGAGAACCTTTGATGCACTTTCTATAATTATTACTAAGAAAATTAATAAAGATTAATAATTTGTTAAGCAGCTTCCATCAGGAAGTGACTCTCATTTATTTTTTTATTATATTATTTAACAAAAACAGCAGGAAAACCTGAATTTATTGTTGATAGTTATCATAATTTTTGTGATTCTATATAAAGCTGTAAATTAAAGGTGCAGTCTGTAGAATTATGGCGGCTCAAAATGACTTTGAATGTAAATTGAAAACGTGCACATAATCTTTGGTAGTAATTTTCAGAGTGACTGCCGCAGTTCAGATTAACACTGGGCTCTGAACAGGCAGTTAGTTGAGTTAATCAGGTAGTTAGTGAAACGGACCTGATATCTCGAGCTCAGTCCAGTGAGACTTCTTCCCACTGGCCGCCTCCTCTGCTGGCATGATGGTGTAACATCTGCGAGGATCTGGAGGGTCATATTTTTCCTTTGGCATACCTGGTTAATCTGGGGGGGAAGAAACAACATTAAAACACAGAGAGTTTACTTTAAATCAGAAGTGGAAGTAAACAGAGGGAGCAAAAATTCAAAACTGTGTCAAAGTCACGGGCCAGATGAGGTGAAATAACAGAGGAGGATCATAGATGAACTGCAGAAACAAATCAGAGATTAAAAAAACTGAAGCTAAAGATGTGTCATGTGGCAAAATAAGATGAATTAGCCTGAGAAGGACTAAATATCAAGTTATAAACAGTTGGAGAACTTACTTAAGGTTAATATTATGCAGTTAATAAGTGAAAGAATGATTTTCCATTGAAATCAGCAGTAAAATAATGTCTGACCAGATTTCCTCTGCTGTATTCCACTCACATGTATCTTAGTCAGTTATTAGCTGTACTCAATAATTATTACGAGGCATATCAAGCTGAAAGAGGCCCCCATTAAACCCTCCTCTGGTTCCGCCTCTGTGTTTTCAAAGTCCACATTTAATTAGCTTATTTCTTTTATGGGCTACAGGTAACTTGATCAGTGAGATATTAATAACTGTGTGAATGGAGGAACAGGAAAGACGCAACATATTATCTCACGGACAGAAACACAAGCGTGTGGCGGGCCAGGTGTGGCCCGCGGGCCTCGGGTTTGACATAAAGTGTCATAAAGACGTAAAACATTTACTGAATAACACTTATTGTTCCATCTGTCCGGTCTTTATTTTGTTTCTGCACTGCCAAATCTTTTTATTAAAGTTTTCTAGAAAAATTCCCAGGCTTGGGCAGACGGTTGTGCACCATTATACAATATAATATAATGATGTGGTGTTGTATGAAAATAATAATAATAATAATTAAAGAATATATATAACCCTAACCCTATAATCCTGATCCTATATATAAATATAAAAAATAATTGGTTTTAACAGGGAAACATCAAAGACAAAAAGCAAAATAAAAGACACATTTAAAACCAAAACTATGTATCAACAAAATATTAAACACAAAAATGTACTTTCTAAAGTTTCTTCAAACTAAATGTGTAAACTTTGATAATAACTGAACTATTCTTCAATGATTAATGGCTGATTGTTGACAAATGCTGCTGCTGCTTTGACGTTTTGTTACTTTTGTTGTTACTGTAACTGTTACTGCATCTGCGCTGACTCAGTCTAACAGAAGGTTTAGAGACACTGTTTCCACTTTATCACTCGTTACTTCCCTTTTCTTTTGTTTTGAATCAGCTGTGACGTTTCTTTTCAAAGTTGTAACATGTTGCATGAAGAACTGCGTGTTAAAAAAACAACATTAGCATCTGTTTGTTTCTTCATAGCAGTGATTGTGATGACCAAGGCTTCACTCAAGGACGTTGTTTGTCTCTTTATCTGTTTGCTTGACGTTTGTGTGGATTTTGGACATTTGTGGCTTTGGGTTCAAGGAAGAAATGATTGGACTTTGATAACAATATTCAACTTAGCGACATGGAGGAGTGAGTGTTTCCACCACAGTGACTTTAGTGCAGCTCTGAGTTGCTCTTTCTCTAGTTTGTGTTTTCAAAGAAAAGCAGATTTTATGTGAAACCTTTATCTTCATCCTGAAACAATTAAAAGCTATAAAACACTGACACAGTCCAAATGTATTCACTATTTATTTTCATTTAATAAAACGTTACATTTAGAATCCCTGGAACTGCGTGTTCTTTGATTTTCTTTGGTTTATTAATATTATTATTATTATTGTCGTTGTTGCTGCTGCTTGTTTTGTTTTTTCATGCTCATATTTGTATTTTCTTACATAAATATTGAAGGTAAATCCGTTGCCCCAGAAACAGGGACATATTGTTGTGATTTTTATGTTTTCCTCTTTTTAATGTAAAGTTCCATGTAAATAAATGTAACATCCATAGGTTTTAAAAATGAAATTATAAATATTATAAATAATAATAATAATAAATAGTAGCAAAGCCCTAAATTCCTAAACTGTACGTATAATATTTTTCATTATTTTTACACTTTATTCTCTTTTATCTAAATCAAAAATACAATACATTTATTAAGTAAAATAAACATAATTATTCTTTATCACTTGAGATTTCAAAGTCAGAAAATAATTATAAAGACAAAACAGGGCTGCAATGATTACTTTTAACTTGATTATTAATATGATACTGTGATGATAATTATTAACAATTAAAACATTTTTTTCAGATTTTTCAGCTTCTTAAATGTGAACATTTTCTGGCTCCTTTGCTCCAAATAACAAATAAATCATTCAAACTGATTCATTTTAGTTTGTGGACAAAACAAGACATTTGAGAACATCATCATTTCCTGGTTTGACAAACACTGATCGATATTTTTCAACATTTTATGGAGCAAATAATTTAAAAAAACGAATTGTCTGATTAATCGATTATGTAAATAAAAGTTGTTTACATGCCTAAAATGATCAGTCGACAGTTCAGACACCTTATTAAAGTTGACTGTTGTCATGACAGACAGTCAATCGGTTGCCCTGGAAACCAGAAGCTCATTCACGTTATTATTTATTTATGTTTGTATTAATTCATTTCTGACTGATGTACTTTCTTGCACTGATGTGTTACATAAGTGTAATAAACATGTGGGCTTGGCAGCAGCTGCGGGAACAGCTGAGCGGCGCGTGTCCAAACATAGCTGTGATGTCAAAAGTGACAAACACGCTCAGGACGCTCGGATCGGCCCCGGGCCCGGTCCAGGAGCACTTCAGCCCGGCAGCAGCTGTCACACACGCACCGCTACCGACCCTCCGCACACGAGCACGCGCGAACACACGCACTCGTGCTACGGTTACTTAGAAAAAAAAACCCCACACACTCTTTAAAGTCCACGCGCACGTGAACCGAGCTCCAAGCACCGGCCTGGATTAGTTCGCTCGCGGCCGCAGAGGCACACGCTGCCCGGACGCACCGTGGCTGAGTGAGTCGGTACAAACGGAAGCGGACTTGGGAGTCAACCGTGAGCCGTGTCGGTTCCGGTTAAGTGTCGACAGAGAGAGAAGAGAGTGAGAAGCGGCGTTACCTTCATTCGGGGGCGGAAGAAGCGGATTTACGGAGAAAAGTGGGGAAGTCCGGACGCGACATGCAGCGGCAGAGAGGCAGCGGCGGCGGCTGGTGAAGCCGTTCAGACCGTGAACGTCTCGGAAACGGAGAGAAGAACAACAAACGACACTTCCGCTCGTGCTCGACACACGCGCGCACGGTGCCACTTCTATTATTGATCCAGCCTCATCACATTTAAAAAATGTGATTATTTAAGCAGCAGCTTAAATAATATGAAACTCAGCGGAAATATTAATAAGAAAATGTTTTTGCAGCAATTAAAACATCACCGTATCAGAACATACATTTTGCTTATTAATTAATTTGAGAGTATTCTGTTGGAAATGTTAGTGGAAGTCAAACATTTCCCACAAAATTTCTAATCAGACGCATGCCGAATAAGGAAACTGCTGCAGCTATTTTCATATAGACAATGTCATGTGTATGTGAGCTTTGTGTGCTTCTTAGAAAGACAGTATAACCTTAAATTATAGGTTTTTAATATGAAATTTGGTTTACGGAACCTTCCAGAAAGTATCGCTGTTGCCGCACGGCCCATAGTCGTTCCCAGACATGGCAACCCGCATGCGGACGGTGTGGAAAGGTCAGTTTGTGTATCTTACTTTCTCGTTATTGACATTAAAATGAATTCACGTGTTTTGTGAGAATAGTATGAACTGTTTCAATTCACTTCAGTATTTCAGTTTAACGTCAAATCAGTTGCAGCCCGTGTGTTAGCTTTTTGTAAGCTAAACGCCTACCCCAAAACACATGAGAAATAAATGAGATTCTCTCCGTCCATTCTCTCTTAAATTATTTACTTGTGGGAAAAAATGTTGTCATGTTTATATCTAATTCATATATGTTTTCTGTTCAATTCGGCATCAATAAAATCGACAAGGAAGCTTTTATTTAAGCGAAAATAGCAGTTAAGTTTATTTTCTATCGATCTGTGATAAGCGATGGGCGGTGACGAGCAATGCTGAAGAGTTTTATTCTCTAACGTTAAGATAAATATTAACATTAGATAAATAAGTGATTTTCGGTGAGTCCCGTATAGGCCGAATTATAGAATAAATATATACGATTGCTTCCGTAGTTCCAAATTAACTTCATGCATGTGTATATTTCCTTTTATTGAATATGTCTTAAATTGTCAGGTTTTTGAATGAAGTTTCAGAAAAACCGATTATAAAATCACAAAGTACAGTTATATCTTCCTTCAGTGTTGAGATTGTTTTGTATTCCTGGCATATTGAGGTATAGTCTACATTTTTACTATTTTATTTAAGCATTTTTATTGCTCTTTTGTTGTCATATCCTAAACATCAATTTTATTAAAATAAATATTGTTGAATCAAGTATTTTTATTGTCTTATTTGTTAGTTAGCAGGTGCCCAAAACAAGTTTTTTTTTTTGCAAAGCTGCTGGTCACTAAAGAGAGACACTAAGTAAATGTGTGATTTATTATCTGATTAGTCGACTAATCGTTTAAATAATCGATGACTAGACAACTTTCAAAATAGTCGTTAGTTGCACCCCAAGTCTGTTTACTGCCTGCTTAATCATTTTTAGTCTTTAGTATAAAGAGGTTGCAACGCACATATTTACATCTTTGCATCGTAATTGAAATCACAGCTGACACGTTTTAAGAACTGAATTACAAAATGTTTTTGACGAGCAGATGCCACACATACAGCCGTGATTTTTGCAAAAAACTTTGGCGTACATGTTGATGTTCTGTCCCACAGAAAAGAGGGAAAGAGCAGCTTCTGTCTGTGTTAAATGAAAGTTGTGTTTGCGTTTCTTGTGTTTCTCAGTTTTAGCAGGATGTCAGCAGCAGCTGCTCAGCGCTGGTGGTCCATCCTGCATGAACATCTCACAGACTACACCGAGGAATGTCCCTGTCAGGACGTTTGCAGCTGTCAGGTGACTTCACAACCAGATTACCTGAGACAAAGTGTCTGTAGAGCCCCTGGATGTCATGACTCGGTCTGTTTACGCTGCCATGTTGTCAGGAAAAGTTTCTAAAAAATGAACGTCACCAGTGCTGGCTTCAGTCTGTCAGAGTTCACTGTCACTTTAAATCCACTGAATATATCTGACCCTTATACTGCCCCCTGGTGTTTTTCTAGCATGGAAACAGCCACAGGTGCAGCATTATGACGTCTTCAGCTTTCTAATAAAACTTTCCCTTATTCCACAGCAAAGGATTTCACACCGAATATTAAGTATTTATTCATTAAAGTCTCTCTTTTCATCTAAAAATGTGGCGTTCCATCACAAACCAGGCTAATATTCAACTTTCTAAAAAAAACCTTTCCTGTATTTTTCTCCAGAGAGCGCTTACACATCGCAATAAAAGCACATAAAATAAAGATATTTAAGTTAATTTGCGTTGGACTGACTGAGGTTTATCATCAAGATTCACAGTTTCCTGCTTGGAAATGAACTTACAATGATGGGACAATATACGATATTATCGCTTATCGTAATCAAAACTTAATCCTGGTGAATTTCTATTATCTTGATAGTCGTGAATGTAGGAATAACTTGAAATACTGTCTAAAAAATTATATTTTAACAAGTTCTCTTCAGTCATTGCAATAATATTGTGAATTGCAATTATTTTGCTCGGGTTAATCTTTAAATCATCCCATGCCTAGAAGATAAAATGTTTTGTAAATGTGATTGTGTCTTAAGACTTAACATTTAGTCCACTTTTAACACCACTAACACATACACACATATAAATTTAAGTTGTTATTATTATTGTTGTTAAAAACCTGAAGATGTTTTCCTTTAGTTTTACCCCTGATGTTTTGAGAACTTAACATCTCATTGATCGTCTCATTTGTCAGGACTTTACAAAAGAAAGACAAGAATAAGAAAGAGGAGGAAGAGCAGAAGGTGAAGAAAGAGAAGAGGGTCATCGACGACAGCAACAGACACAAGCCGTATGGGAAGACGGCGTGGGCGCCTGTGGACGACGTGTACGTCAGGAGGTTTTATCCCAGAACCATCTACGACGCCGCGGACGCCATCGACCTGCTGAAGAACTTCCAGGTTCTGGACTTCACTCCTCCCACACAGGCTGTGTACGTCGACCTGAAGCTCGACATGACGCTGGAGAAAAAGGTAACAACACTGAGGCTTCAAATGTCCTGTCATTTTCAAAAAGAGCAGCTGGAACCTGGAAAATGATACATTTTCCTTTTATTGTTATTTCTTGAGGGAATGTACGGTTACGTTGTATTTTTTATTTAACCTTTATTTTACCAGGAAGTCCCTAGAGAGTAAATCTCTTTTACGAGGGAGACCTGGCCAAGAAGACGTCATGAATTCATTCAAGTCCACTTTAAGAATAGCAGTTACACTCCCTCTGCTCAACAGTTAGTCAGTAGACTTTTGAATTTCCAAGGAAATAAAATCCTGAAGCTGTAACAAATGCTGTATAATAATATCTAAAGAACCAACACGACTCACAGTAAAGGATTTCACCCTAAATATGAAGCATTTATTCATTTAAATGTAGTTCAAGTCTCTCTTTTCATGTTCCATCACAAACCAGGCTAATCTTTTAGGTCGGTGAAGATATCTGGATTTAAATAAAAGCTGAAACACTAATCTCTCGTCTTAGATTCATCTTTTTCATGTCAAACCCAAATGTTTTACAGCAAAAATAGAAGAATAGTCCTCACTCGTCCAACGTGTTGAGACAAGACTGTAAATGTTTAAACAGAAGAAAATATGTTGCTTTAATTTGTTCACAACCAAAATGAAGCAAAAAGAATTAGTTTTCAAAATAATTTTGATATGATAGTACTATTCATTACAGTACAGTATGTATCAATGCATCCCTAACTTTTAATTAACAGATAAATTCATGGGAAGTGTTTTCCTCCAGGATTCTTTCAGCAGTGCTGACGGGACTGAAACATTTTTGGACAAAAAAAGCCTAAATCTGGTGATTTTAATAAAGTTAAAAATCTGAGCAAACCTAGATTTAGTCAGAGAAAGACATCATTTTTATTCAATTCCAGTGTTTTCCACTGAGCAGCAGGGGGCGCTAGTGTCAAAGTATCACTGTGGGGGCCCAACTGTGTGTGAAGACATTCTTCATTTTTAACATGAAAGAACTCTAATATCTTTACATATATTAAGATATATAACTTTGTAGTTGAGCTTAAGATATTTGGTTTTATTTTGGAGTTGAACATTTGCTAAATTACTGATCTGCTGTGATTTTTAAAAACCAAAGTCATTAAACCTGTTTACTTGTTTAATTCCAGTTCGGTGTCACCACACATGGTGCTTCACATTGAATATGAAAGTACAGATTAATACGAGGAAACATTTGTAATTTCACTGCCCTCGAGTGATAAAACCAGTGACGCTGGTTTGGTGTAAATAACATAATTATAATTAATACAATTTATAAAGTTACATTTACATTTGTGCTGATAATAGTCAAACATCAGTCACTCTGATGTGGTGGGAGGGGCCCCCCAATAAAATTCAGCTCAGGGCCCCATAAAGGCTTGGGCCGGCCCTAATTGTAAAACTGAAGCCCTTTTCCACTACACAGTTCCAGCTCGGCTCGGCTCGGCTCGGTTTGATATCAGACATATTGTTTTCCATGACGTCACAGTTCCTCCTCGACGTGGTCGTCATAGAAACAGCCGTGACGACACAAA